>WBZZ01001800.1:0-47500 GCA_019918135.1 Paulinella micropora
GCAAGCGTTTGCACGCAGATGTTCCAGCCTAAGGGGATTGCCAAGTCTGGCGTAAGGTATCAGGCCAAGCAACCTGCCCGCTGTCTGCAACGGCTCCTACGTCGCGGGTGTGGGTATTATATCCGTAGGTAAGAAACCAGGCCAACCCAACGCAGTCGTCGCGCCGGGGAACCCTGGCCAAAGCAGCAGGCTTTCTTGCTGGCTGGTGCTGGGCTTTGCCTTGGGCATCCCCAGCTAGAAGAGTTTTGGGTAGGGGGTGGGGGAATAGTTTCTTGGGGGGAGATGGGACGAGAAGAGGCTTCTCTCTGCCTACTTGCGCAGCGCCGGAGAAAGACGACGCAGAGCTGGAGCCAGTAAAAAGAACACTGCTACAGCTAGAGGAGGCGCGCAGGCACCCTCCCCTGAGCCAGCTCACTCTGGCGCCGGACGTACGCCTCTCTCGGGGAGGCTCTCCGGGGGGGGGGGGGGAGAAAGCAGAGGCATCCCCCCCCTTTTCCGTGCCCCCTTTTGTCCCTCCCTCTTATTCCTCTCTCGGCCCGCGCTGACCTTCTGGCCCTCCCGTCTGTCTAGTGCAATGTCCAAATAAAGAGACCTGGCTAGGAAGAATTGTCGGGGCCTCTTGCATGTTGTCCAGTTTTCCTCTGTCCCTCCGGAGCTCTGGGTTAGCCCGAGGAGGCCTGGACGACGCCATGGCCAGCGGGAGCAAGCGCCGCCGCCTCGACGACCCGCCTCCTCCGCAGGCGCCGCCGCCCCCGTTGACGAGCAAGTTCGTCTGCGACGCGACCAGGCGCTGCAGCCACTGCTACCGAGCCGGGTCATGTGGCCCGTGCCGTTCGTGCCGGCAGCGCAAGCTGTTTGAACCAGCGGGAGACCTCCGGGCAGCCACGTTGACGGTGCAACAGTGGATCCCTGCGGAGGGGACCGACGGTGCTCCTCTGCTCCCCCAGGAAGTGAAACTTCCGCCGGAGGCCGCGGGGCTGAGCTCATGTGCTCTCTTCTGCACTACCCAGGCCGAGTTCGACTCCTTGTACCCGGTGCACGAGACCGCTAGCTGGCTCAAGCCGGGCTCGGTCTTGCTCCTGCGCCGGCTGGCGCTAGTCCTGAAAAGCCTGCCCCCCTCGCAGGGGGGCCCACGCCGGCCTGCCTCGATTATTGGCACCTGCAGCACCGTTTGGCGCAGGCGGGGCTAGCCCCCGCGGTCCACGGCTTCTTGCAGGTAGCGGACGCGCCGGGTCGTGCTGCCACCTGCTGGCTCGTCATGGACCTCGTCAGGGGGCCCACCCCCTGCCTGGACCTGCAGCAGTTTAGTCACAGGCTCGCCCTCGACGGCCAGGACCGACAGAGAATGGCGGAATTCCTCCGGCGGTTGCTCGACTTCTCGGTCGATACCCTGCCGCTCTTGCACGCGGATCTGCAGCCCCCCAATCTCGCCTTGAACGCGCAGCGAGACTGGCGACTGCTAGATCCAGACCCCCGGTTCTGCCGCCGGCTCTGCCTGCCTACGCCGGAGCAGTTGCGCGCTTGCGGGCCGACCATCAGGCTCTCCAACCTGCTGAGCTTTGTCGCTAACAGCTACGGTCGCCTGCGTCAGGAGCTGCGGCCAGTGCTGTGGCCACTGGTGGCCGACCTCCTGCGCGGACCCGGCGCACAGGCGGCCTTTGACCGCTGTGCTCGCTGGTGGAAGCGGGAACTGAGTACCAAGGGCCTAAAGGGGCCATTTGCCCAGGCCAGGCATTACTTGGCGGACCGGAAACTAGATCGCGGCCGGGTGTTGCACTGCGTAGGGGTGCGCCCCTACATCCAGGTCACGCTGCCTTTCGTCAGCCACCAGTGGTGGACTCTAGACGGGACGCCTAATTGGTCTCAGGGCGGCGCGCCCGGTGACCAGCAGAAGCCTGCCTCCGAGTTTCTGTCGGCGCTGGTGCGCCTCGCTTACGTCTGCTCCGACGAGACCTCACGCGCCACCGCCTGGCCACAGAAGGAGGCCGCCCTCCGAGGCCCGGCGGCGGCGGCCAATGCTGGCAGAGTGCCCCCGGGGTCGGAGTGGCCCCCGGTTCCGGGTAGCTGCCCCTGGTGAAGCCCGCCCAAGGCTGGGGAGGAATTCTGTCTGGGAGAGGAGCAAGGCGCTGTCGGCTGCTGCTGGGCGTGGACTAAGTCAGTAGTACTAAACTCCAGTAAGTGGTCAGCTTTCTGTCCACCGCGCTACGTCCACGACGTAGCTCGTCGTCGCCGGAGGGGAGGGCCTGGCTACCAAAGAGAGGGGAGGCCAGGGGGGAGGCCAGGGGGGGGAGGAGTCCCTTCTCTTCGCTCTCCCCCGGGGCGCCACGCTGGCGGCGGGGGCGCTGGCGGCGGAGGCGCTGACTGCTGCCCCCTCACTCGGCCCCCCCCCCCCCGCCCTGGCTGAACCACCCGCCCCGGCTCCACTTGATGCACACCAGCCCGGCCTGCCGGCTGTGGCGCCTGGGCGCCTGCTCTGGTGGTTCCGGGCCGCCAGCGCCAAGTGCCCTTACCCGCTCCAGTGCCCGACGCAGGCCGAGGCGTGCCCCCCGCTCGCGTGCCCCGGCGGCGCCACGATCCTCGAGCTGACGACGGCGGCCCCGCACGACACGTTCGTGTGGCCCCTGTGGCCGCCCGCCGCGCCGGCCGGCCCCACGTCGTTCGTGGTCGACTGGGGGGACGGCTCCCCTCCCACGCCGTGCCTGGACGCCGGCGCCGCGCCGTGCGCGCACACGTACGCGTTGGCCGGCACGTACACGGTGACGGCGGACCCCCGCGGACGCTACCCCGTGCGCGGCTGGGCGCTGACGCCGGCCTGGCACGCCGCGGCACCCGCGGGCCTGCGGCTAAACCGCCTCCTGCAGTGGGGCGAGCTGCGCTTCCACGAGACAAGCGGCTACCACCTGTACGCGGCGCCGGGGCTCACGTACGTGCCCTCGCTGGCCTGGCTGCCGGACGCCGGGCTCGTGCGGAGCTGGGACTACAGCTTCGCCCGCCTCACCACTCCGCTGCCGGACCTGAGCTACGGGCTCAACCTGTCGGGCGCCGTGTCGGCGGTCGGCCTGTTTGAGGGCTCCACCGGCCTGCGCTGCCTGGACGGCACGCAGGGCTGGGACACGCGCCGCCTGCGCAACGCCAGCCGGGCGTTCGCGAACCTGCCGGCGCTGGCCACGCTGGACCTGTCGCGCTGGCACACCGCCGCGCTCGAGGACGTGAGCGAGCTCTTGGCGGGCGGCGCGGCGCTCACGTGGACGGGGATCGGCGGCTGGACGTCGCTGCCGGGGCTGCGGCGCTTCGACCAACTGCTGGCGGGCGTCTCGCCCGACTTCCGGGAACTGGGGCTTTCGCCAGGTGGGCGACCCCGGCGCTCGCGCCGGGCTCGGTCGACTGCACGCGGCTGGCGCCGTACACGGCGCTCGGCCAGGCGCACTGGCCCGCCGCGTGCTCGCGCTCGCTCTTCCTGGCGCTGGTGCGGGTGTCGTACCCTAGCGCCGTCGTCGCCCTGGCGCTGTCGCCCGCGGCCGGCCCGGGCGCCGCGTACGGCGTGGGCTGGGGGGACGGGTCGGCGCCCGGCTCGTGCGCGCACGCCGACGGCGCCGTCTGCAACCACACGTACACGCGCCGGCGACTACTGGCTGCGCCTGAGCGGCTGCGTGGACGGGCTGTGGTACGTGGCCGGCGCGGAGGTCGTGGAAGTGGTCGCGTGGGGCGACGTGCAGCTGTACCACCCCGTCGGCAGCGGGACGCCACTCTTCGTGCCCCCCGAACTGGAAGAGTGGGGCGCGCTGCGCTACCTGGCACCTACGGCTGGCTCGCGCCCCCTGCGGGGCGTGGCGCCCGAGTACCTGCTGATCGGGATGGGCGAGTTTTTTGGGTGACGCGCGCGACTGGGACTGGTCGTGGCTCACGCCCGCCACGCACCCCCAGGGCTTCCTCCACCTGTTCTACGGCTGCGCCAAGTTCAACCAGGACCTGGATGGCTGGAACACGAGCGGCGTGGCTAGCATCGCTTCCACCTTCCAGTATGCGTCGGCCTTCAACGGCAGCCTCGGGGGCTGGGACACGAGCCAGGTCACCAGCCTGGGCTGGACTTTCAGCGGCGCGCGGGCCTTCAACCGGCCGATCGGCGGCTGGAACACGAGCCGGGTCACCAGCCTGCAGTCGACCTTCAACAAAGTGTACGCCTTTAATCAGCCGCTCGGCGGCTGGGACGTGAGCCGGGTCACCAGCCTGCAGACGACGTTCGCAAACGCGTACGCCTTTAACCAGCCAATCGGTGGTTGGAACACGAGCCGGGTCACCGTGCTAGGGGCGGCGTTCCTGAATGCGTACGCCTTCAACCAGCCGATCGGCGGCTGGGACGTAAGCAGTGTCTTGTACTTGGGCTACGCTTTTGCCTGTGAACCAATGGGCCAGTGAGTGTTTAACCAGCCGCTGGGCAGCTGGAACGTGTCGGCTGCCCTGGCGACAGGGGACTATGCAGCCGTGTTCGGGTGCAACTGCGTCTTCGATCAGAACCTCACGGCCTGGCACATAGCGGCCGGGAGCGCCACGACCTGCAGGCAGATGTTTCAGCCTAAAGGGATTAGCCAGCCTGGCGTAGGTATCAGGCCGAGCAACCTGCCAGCCCTGTGCAACGGCTCCTACGTGCAAGGATGTGGTCGTATTCAGTAGCTAGGACACCAGTTACGGCGGAAACAGCAGCAGCAGGTCCCTGGCCTGCTGGTGCTCGCAGCACCACCCAGCAGAGGTAGTTCTGGGAGAGGGGGGCGCTTCTCTCTTCTGACTGGCGCAGCAAAACTTAGCCTAAATCTGGGACAGCTGCTGTGTGCAGCCTCTGCCTAATAAACTCAATTAACGCGCGCCTAAGCTTTCTGTCCACGGACGTCCACCGCGCACATCGCCGCCAGCAGAGAGCAGCTTCCTGTTTGGGGTCGGCCGGCCCGACGCACGGGGCCGCTGGCGGGGGGCGGGGAGGAAGGGCGGCGGGGAGGAAGGGGAACAGGAGGGGGGGCGAGTCCTCTTGCTCCCTGCCCTGCCGCGCCACGCCGGCGGCCAGGGACGCCGTCTCCACCCCCTGGCCACCCTTCCTCCACCTGCTAAACCACCAAGCACGTGAGATGCACCAGCTCGGCCCTGCCCGCCAGCCGTGGCGCCCGTGGCACCTCCTCCTGCTGTGCGGGTGGCTCCGGGCCGCCGGCGCCGGGTGCCCGTACCCGCTGCAATGCCCGACCCAAGAGGAGGCGTGCCCCTCGGTCGTGTGCCCCGGCGGCGCCACCATCCTCGAGCTGACGACGGCAGCCCCGCAGGACACGTTCGTGTGGCCCCTGTGGCCGCCCACCGCCCGGACTGCGCGCCGGCGCCGCCAGGCCCAGGCGGCCGTCCCGACGTCGTTCACGGTCGACTGGGGGGACGGCTCGTCCCCTACGCAGTGCCTGGACGCCGGCGTTGCGCCTTGCGCGCACACGTACGCTGCTCCCGGCACGTACACGGTGACGACGGACCCCGGCGGACGCTACCCCGTGCGCGGCTGGGCGCTGACACCCGCCTGGCACGCCACGGCGCCCGCGGGGCTGCGGCTGCGCGCCGTGAGGCAGTGGGGGGAGCTGCGCTTCCATGAGACAAGCGGCTACCACCTGTACCGGGCGCCGGGGCTCGCGTACGTGCCGACGCTGGCTTCGCTGCCTGACACGGGGCTGGTGCAGAGCTGGGACTACAGCTTCGCCAACCTCACCGCTACGCTGCCGGACCTGAGCTACGGGCTCAACATGTCGGGCGCCGAGTCGGTGGTCGGCCTGTTCGAGGGCTCCACTGGCCTGCAGAGCCTGTGGGGCACACGAGGCTGGGACACGCGCCGGCTGCGCAACGCCAGCCGCGCGTTCGCGGGCCTGCCAGCGCTGACCGAGCTAGACCTGTCGCGCTGGGACACCGCCCGGCTCGAGGACGTGAGCGAACTATTTGCGGGCGGCGTGGCGCTCACGTGGACGGGGGTCGGCGGCTGGACGTCGCGGCCGGCCCGGGCGCGGGCGGCACGTACGGCGTGGACTGGGGGGACGGGTCGGCGCCCGAACCATGCGAGCACGCCAACGGTGCCGTCTGCCCTCACACGTACGCCAGCGCCGGCGACTACTGGCTGCGCCTGAGCGGCCGCGTGGACGGGCTGTGGTACGTAGAGGGCGCTATTGTGGTGGAGGTGGTGGCGTGGGGTGACGTGCAACTGTACCACCCCGTCGGCAGCACGACCCCGCTATTCACGCGGGCGGTGTACGCGTACGTTGCTGGTGCCCAGGAGTACCTGCTGCGCTACCTGGCGCCGACGGCCGGCTCGCGGGCCTTGCACGGCGTGGCGCCCGAGTACCTGCTGATCGGCATGAGCGAGTTCGTGGGCGACGCGCGCGATTGGGACTGGTCGTGGCTCACGCCCGCTACCCACCCCAACGGCTTCCTCAGCCTGTTTCAGAACTGCGTCAAGTTCAACCAGGACCTCGACGGCTGGAACACGAGCGGCGTGGCTAGCCTCGCAGGCACTTTTTCGGGTGCGAAGGCCTTCAACGGCAGCATCGGGGGCTGGAACACGAGCCAGGTCACGAGCATGAGCTGGACCTTAAATGGCGCGTACGCCTTTGATCGGCCGGTCGGTGGCTGGGACATCAGCCAGGTCACCACCCTAGAGAGGGCGTTCGGGGAAGCGTTAGCTTTCAACCAGCCGATCGGCGGCTGGAACACGAGCCGGGTCACCACCCTAGAGGGGGCGTTCGCGGTCGCACAGGCCTTTAACCAGCAGATCGGCGGCTGGGACATAAGCCGCGTCACTAACCTAGTGAGTACCTTCTTATGTGACCCGTCGTCCAGGAATCAGTGTGTGTTTAACCAGCCCCTGGGCAACTGGAAAGTGTCGGCCGCCGTGGCTGCCGAGAAAATATACGGTATGTTCGCTGGCAATTGCGTGTTTGATCAGGACCTCACGGCCTGGAACGTGACCTCGAGATTGGGGGCAAATGTGTGCCAGCAGCTGTTTCAGCCTAGGGGGATCATCGTGTCTGGCGTAGGTATCAGGCCGAGCAACCTGCCCGCAGTCTGCAGCGGCTCCTACGTGCGCGGTTGTGGTAAGCCTTAAGCAGAAGAAGCCAGACACACACCCCACGCAGTGGTGCGCGCAGGAGAAATCTGGCACAGCGGCCGGTCTCTGACCCGCTGGTGCTGGCAGCACCAACAGGGAGAGAGTCTCGTCGGGGGGGAAGGGGCGAAGTAGTTCTGGGGGAGCTGGGGCGACGGGGTAGTCTTCTCTCTTTCTTGGTTTAGTCTTGCTTTGGAAGAGCCGCTGTGTGCAGCCTCTGCCTAATAAACTCGAGTTAGTGCCTAAGCTGGCTGTCCACCAACGTCCACGGCGTACATCGTCGACCGGAGGCTTTTCTGCGTGCAGGAGAGAGGTCGGCCAGCCCGAGCGAGCGCCGCTACGACCCCGGTGGCGGCAGGCCAGTGGCGCCCGGTCTCGGTCCGCCGGTGGCACCGCTGGCCTGCAGGGTCACTTGGCGTGTGACCGACTATCCCCGGGGGCCGCTCAGCTGCGGCGGCTTGGCTGCCCAGTAAGTAAGTCTGGTTTAATCCACAAAGAAGACAGTCTGCCAAGGCAACAGAGCCTCCTTTTTTAGAGCGTGGCTCTCTCTCTCTCTCACTCTCTCACTCTCTTCATGTTGGCCAGGCCGGCTGGCCCTAGCCCAGGCGCTGCCGCCGCCGGGCTCTCAGGGCCCGGGCCCGAACCAGACGGTGGCCTCCTGAATGCTGGCTTCCGGGGACGGCGAGGCCGAGGCCGAGGCCGGGACCGGGGCCGAGGGGCTCGGGTCCGGCGTACAGTACGCGGCGACGGAGGCGCCCCCGCGGCCAGCGCCAGCCACCGCCAGCCACAGCAGCAGCCGCCACAGCCACGTACCCCGGCGTCGGTGCATGAATAGCACGGGCAGGGACGGCAGAGCCAGGGCGCTAGGCTTTGCCAGGCTAGGCTGGGCCAGCAGCGCCGGTCCGTCGCGCGGCCGCACTCTTCCCCTTCCCCCCCCGGGGGGGCGTGCTCTGTGCCAGGGAGGGGAGCGTAGCTTTCCCCTCCTTCCCGAGGAGAGAGCGAAGCCGCGGGGGGGGCCAGGAGGAGGGAGCTCGGAGGGAGAGAGTCCTCGGCAGGCGCAGCCCCCCCGGAGCCTCCGGCACCCCAGGCTGCCGCGGCCCCCCTGGCTCACACCCACCACGCCCGCCCGCCCGCCGGGGCCCCGCCGGGGGCCCGGCCCAGCCGAAGGCAGGCGCAGTTATTGTTCCCCCTGATTTTTGCCGCACCCCCGGACGTAGCCAGTACACTGGGCCGGCAGGTGGCTCGGCTGGATGCCTTGGTCGGGCGTGTACACACCATAGGGCTGGAAGATCCGTGCGCACGCGCCCGCCCCGGCCGAATGCAGGCTGAGGTTCCAGCTCCGGAGGTCCTGATCGAACACACAGTTGCCCATGAACATGCCCCACAGGCCGCCATTTTCCCAGCCCGCCGCGGCCGACACGTCCCAGCTGCCCAGGGGCTGGTTAAAGACGCAGTTGTGCAGCGGACAAGCCAGGGCGTACGACAGGCGGGTGACCCGGCCGGTGGGCCAGCCGTCGAGGGGCTGGTTGAAGGCCCTGGCGTCCAGGAAGATCGAGTCCAGGTTCGTGGCGGACGACGTCCGCCACCCGCCCAGCGGCCGGTTGAAGGCATAGGCGGACGCGAAGGCCCCGTGCAGATTCGTGACACCGCTCACGTCCCAGTCCTCGACGCTGCCGTTGAAGCTGAAGGCGGCCGCGAAAGTGCTGTCCAGGCTCGCGACGCCGCTCGTGTTCCAGCCGCCGAGGTCCTGGTTGAATTGGTGGCAGTGTTCGAACAGGCTGCGGAAGCCCTGGGGGTGGGTCGCGGGCGTGAGCCACGACCAGTCCCAGTCGCGCGCGTCGCCCACAAACTCTGTCATTTGGTACAGCAGGTACTCGGGCGCCACGCCGTGCAGCGCCCGCGAGCCGGCCGTGGGGGCCAGGTACCGCAGCGCGTAGCATTCCTCCGCGGGGGCGCTGGACGAGTCGGAGCCGTCGCCCGGCAGGTACGGCCTCATCAAGAGCGGCTCGGTGCTGTCGACGGGGTGGTACAGCTGCACGTCGCCCCACGCCAGCACGTCGACGACGCACGCGCCGGTCAGGTACCACCACCCGTCCACGCGGCCGCCGAGGCGCAGCCAGTAGTCGCCGGCGCCCGCGTGCCGGTGCCGGCACTGGGCGCCGCTGGCGTGGACGCAGGCGCTGGTGCGGGTGTCGTCCCCCCAGTCCACCGTGAAGTTCGGCCCGCCGCCGGCCGTGGGCGACAGCCCCAGCGTGGCGGTGGTGTTAGCGTACGACACCCGCACCAGCGCCAGCAGAGAGGAGCGCGCGCACGCCGCGGGCCAGTGCGCCGGGCCCAGCGCCGTGTACGGCGCCAGCCGGGCGCAGTCGGTCGAGCCCGCGGCGAGCGCGGGCGTCGACCAACCGGTGAGCGCTTCCCGGAAGTCGCGGCCTAGGCCCCGGAACAGCCCCGCGAAGCGCGACAGGCTCAGCAACGACGTCCAGGCGCCGACCCCCGTGCGCGTGAGCGCCGAGCTGCCGTCGAACAGCCCGCTCACGTCCTCGAGCCGGGCGGTGTCCCAGCGCGACAGGTCTAGTTCGGTCAGCGCCGGCAGGCCCGCGAACGCGCGGCTGGCGTTACGCAGCCGGCGCGTGTCCCAGGCGCTCGTGCCGTCCAGGCTCGCCAGCCCCGCCGAGCCCTCGAATACGCCGACCGCCGACTCGGCGCCCGACACGTTGAGCCCGTCGCTCGGGTCCGGCAGCGGGGTGGTGAGGCCGGCGAAGCTGTAGTCCCAGGCGCGCACGAGACCCGCGTCCCGCAGCGAGGCCGGCGGGGGCACGTACGCGAGCCCGGGCGCCGCGTACAGGTGGTAGCAGCTCGTCGCGTGGAAGCGCAGCTCGCCCCACTGCACGATGGCGTCCAGCCGCAGGCCCGCGGGCGCCGCGGCGTGCCAGGCGGGCGTCAGCGCCCAGCCACGCACGGGGTCAGGCCCGCCGGGGTCCGCCGTCACCGTGTACGTGCCGGCCAGCGCGTACGTGTGCGCGCAGGGCGCGGCGCCGGCGTCCAGGCACGGCGTGGGGGGCGAGCCGTCCCCCCAGTCGACCGTGAACGAAGTCGGGACGGAGGCCTGGGCCTGGCGACGGCGCGCAGTCGGCGCGGCGTCCGGCCACAGCGGCCACACGAACGTGTCCTGGGCGCCCGTCGTCGTCAGCTCGAGGATGGTCACGCTGCTAGCAAGCCCGGCCGCGGGGCAGCCGGGCAGCAGGCACACGAACGGGCAGTAGGCGCGGACCCCGGCCCGCCACAGGCCCCAGAGGGCCCACAGGCTCCACCAGGCTGCGCGAGCAGGGTGCATAGCCAGCCAGCTGTCACCCGCGGAGGAGGCTAGCGGGGGAGGTGGCTACTGGTGGCTTTGGGGACAACAGACCCCCGGGGGCGGCGGGCAGACGCCCCTTGCTCTCCCCCCCCCCTCCCTACCCCCCGCCGCCGCGTGTCCCCCTGCCCTGCTCTCCCCCGGCCGGCACGGGGAGGGTGGCCGCGCGCGCCAGCAGCCAAGCGGCCTGGCCAGGCCGGCCGGGTGGCACAGGAGGCCCTCGCGGGGGGGCCGGGTGGCTCAGCCGGCCGGGGTTGTCTGGTCGGGGGTGGCACAGAGGTCCCCCCTCCGCCGGCCAAGTGGCACGGCTGGCCTGACTGGCCGGGTCGGGAGTGGCACTGACTGCCCCCCGCTCTGTCGGCCGGGTGGCACAGCCGGCCGTGGCTTTCGCGGGCCGGGGGTGGCACCGGTCGCCGGATCTCTGAGGGGCAAAGGTACTCGTTTGGCCGGACCCTCTGCCTGCCTTTTTTCTCCCCTCCCTTCTCCCCTCTCCCCTCTCCCTTCTCCCTTCTCCCTTCTCCCCTCTCCCCTCCCGCGGCCGAACATTGTGCAGGCCCTGCCCAGGCTTTTTATGCAATGTGGCGGTCCGGTGGCCAGTGCCACCGGTAGCTTTTTGGCCCGGCCGCAGGACCAGGCGAATTTTCTTTGCCTAACCCCAAAAAAATCCCTCGGGGCGTAAGTGTCCAAGTAGCGAGAATCGCACTGGTGGTTCGAGGCCTCGGGAGGGGGTGCCACCCCAGACGTGTAAATTCAGGCACTCCCCTACAGGACTGAAAAAAAACCGCTATTTACGGGTAAAAAAGGGAAAAAGTTTTATTAGTGACTGGTTGTCGATAGGCAGGACTGGCTCCGATGCCATTTTGTACCCGGGTGGCACCCGTAACCCTCCGGCGAGGTCAGGCCGGGCTTGAACCCACCAGGGCGATTCTCGCTACTAGGACACTTACGCCCCGCCTGCCTTAGTTTTCCGGGTAGTACGGGAAATCTCCCTGATCCTGCAGTCACCACAGAAAAAGCAGTCGGTGGCACCGGGCACCGGAGCAGTGTTGGACAGAAAGACCCGGGGGCTGCACAATGTTCGGCCGCGGGGAGGGAGAGGGGAGAAGGGAGAAGGGAAGGGAGAAGGGAGAGGGGAAGAGGGGGAAGGGGTGCAATGGGGCTATCCGGCCAAACGAATAGCCACCCGAGCGGGAGGGCCTGGCCGTCTCATGCCACCCGGCCGAAAAGCAGTGCCATTCCTGCCACCCGTCCGGAAAAGCAGCGCCTTTCCTGCCACCCGGCCGGAAAAGCAGTGCCTTTCTTGCCACCCGTCCGGAAAAGCAGGGCCTTTCTTGCCACCCGGTCGAGAAAGCAGGGCCTCTCGTGTTCCCGTGGGAGGGGGGACTCTTCCGGGTTTAGCAAACCCCCCCCCCCCATGGGGTTTAGCACAGCCTTGAGCAGAAAAGCACCCCCCCCCCATCCCTACCCTAGGTTTTAGCCCCGCGTTTGGCAGGAGGGCGCGTCCGGTGCCAGGGAGGGGCGCAGTGCGGGGGGGGGAGGGGGCGGGAGGGGGGAAGAGGCGTCCTCCCTGGGCTTCTCTCCCTGCCGCGCCACGCCGGCGGTAGGGGGAACGCCGTCTTCCTCACCCCCCCGGCCCCCCCCCCCCCCGCATTTGCTAAACCACCCGCCCCTGGCTACAGATGCACCCCGCCTCCGCCCGCCAACCGTGGCGCCTGTGGCTCCTCCTGTTTGGGTGGCTCCGGGCCGCCGGTGCCGGGTGCCCGTACCCGCTCCAGTGCCCGACCCAAGAGGAGGCCCCGCAGGACACGTTCGTGTGGCCCCTGTGGCCGCCTGCCGCGCCGGCGCGCCGCCGCCGCCAGGCCCAGGCCACCGTCCCGACGTCGTTCACTGTCGACTGGGGGGACGGCTCGCCCCCCACGCCGTGCCTGGACGCCGGCGCCGCGCCGTGCGCGCACACGTACGCTGCTCCCGGCACGTACACGGTGACGGCGGACCCCGGCGGACGCTACCCCGTGCGCGGCTGGGCGCTGACGCCCGCGTGGCACGCCACTGCGCCCGCGGGCCTGCGGCTGGACGCCATCGTGCAGTGGGGGGAGCTGCGCTTCCATGAGACGAGCGGCTACCACCTGTACTCGGCGCCGGGGCTGACGTACGTACTGCCGCTGGACTCGCTGCCTGACACGGGGCTCGTGCAGAGCTGGGACTACAGCTTCGCCCACCTCACATCCGACCTGGGCTGCGACACGAGCTACGGGCTCAACGTGTCGGGCGCCGAGTCCGCGGTAGGCGTCTTCGAGGGCTCCACCGGGGTGGCTCGGCCGCACGGAGCTAGCCGGTGGGACACGCGCCGGTTGCGCAACGCGAGCCGCGCGTTCGCGGGCCTGCCGGCGCTAGCTCAGCTCGACCTGTCGCGCTGGCACACCGCCCGGCTCGAGGACGTGACAGAAATGTTCGACGGTGACGCGGCGCTGGCACGCACGGGCGTCGGGGCCTGGACCGGGCTGCCGAACCTGCAGCGCTTCTCGGGGCTGTTCCGCGGCCTAGGCAGCGACTTCCGGGAGCCGCTCACCGCCTGGACGACGCTGGCGCTCGCCCCTGGCTCGATGGACTGCACGCGGCGCCGTACACGGCGCTGGACCCGACGCGCTGGCCCGCCGCGTGCTCACGCTCGCTGTTCTCTGCGCTCGTGCGCACGACCTACCCTAGCGCCCCGGCCGCGCTGACGCTCGCGCCCACGGCCGGCCCGGGCGAGGGCGGCACGTACGGGGTGGACTGGGGGGACGGGTCGGCGCCCGGCTCGTGCGCGCACGCCGGCGGCGCCGTCTGCACACACGTGTACGCCAGCGCCGGCGACTACTGGCTGCGGCTCAGCGGCCGCGTGGACGGGCTGAGGTACGTAGAGGGCGCCTGGGTAGTGGACGTGGTGGCGTGGGGCGACGTGCAGCTGTACCACCCCGTCGGCAGCACGACCCCGCTGTTCGCGCGGACGGTAGGGGGGTCTCCGTTGCGCTACCTGGCGCCGACGGCCGGCTCGCGGGCCCTGCAAGGCGTGGCGCCCGAGTACCTGCTGCGCTCGATGAGCGAGTTCGTGGGCGACGCGCGCGACTGGGACTGGTCGTGGCTCACCCCCGCCACGCACCCCAACGGCTTCCGCTCTCTGTTCGAAGGCTGCACCAAGTTCAACCAGGACCTCGGCGGCTGGAACACGAGCGGCGTGGCTAGCCTGTGGTCTACCTTCAGCCAGGCGACGGCCTTCAACGGCAGCCTCGAGAGCTGGGATACTAGACGGGTCACGAACCTAATTCAAACCTTCTTCAGGGCCCGGGTCTTCAACCGACCGCTCGGCGCCTGGGATGCCCACCAGGTCACCGTCATGGCCAAGACGTTTGGGGAGGCCTGGACTTTCAAACAGCCGCTGGGCGCGTGGAATGCTACCTCCGTCACTACCATGTCTGCCGTCTTTAACAATGCTAGGGCATTCAACCAGAACATCAATAGCTGGCGAACTAGCAGAGTCACTGACCTGCGCGACGCGTTTGGTTGTGACTACAACATGTGCGCGTTCAACCTTGAGAGGAGATGGTATTCGTTTGGCCGGACATTCTGCCTGCCTTTTTTTCTACCCTCCCTTCTCCCCTCTCCCCTCTCCCTTCTCCCTTCTCCCCTCTCCCTTCCCGCGGCCGAACATTGTGCAGGCCCCGCCCGGGCTGGTCCGTCCAGTATGGCGGTCCGGTGGCCAGTGTCACCGGTAGCTTTTTGGCCCGGCCGCAGGACCGGACGAATTTTCTTTGCCTAACCAAAAACATAAATCCCGCGGGGCGTAAGTGTCCAAGTAGCAAGAATCGCACTTGTGGTTCGAGGCCTCGGGAGGGGGTGCCACCCCAGACGTGTAAATTCAGGCACTGCCCCTACAGGACTAAAAAAACACCGCTATTTACGGGTAAAAAAGGAAAAAGTTTATTTAGTGATTGGTTGTCGATAGGCAGGACCGGCTCCGATGCCATTTTGTACCTGGGTGGCACCCGTAACCACCCGGCGAGGTCAGGCCAGGCTTGGACCCACCAGTGCGATTCTCGCTATTAGGACACTTACGCCCCGCCTGCCTTAGTTTTCCGGGTAGTACGGGAAATTTCCCTGGTTCTGCGGTCATCACAGAAAAGCAGTCGGTGGCACCGGGCACCGGAGCAGTGTTGGACAGAAAAGCCTGGGGGGGGGCCTGCACAATGTTGGGCCGCGGGGAGGGAGAAGGGAGAAGGGAGAAGGGAAGGGAGAAGGGAGAGGGGAGGAGGGAGGGGGGGAGAAAAAGGCAACCGATCGTATCCGGCCAAACAAATCTAGCCACCCGACCGGGAGAAGCCCGGTCACCCCTGCCACACCGTCACCCCCGGCGTGACAGTCGGTCGGCGGTGCCACCTCATCCTGTCTACCGGCCGGTGGCGCCACCAACTCCCTTGACCTGGCTTGGCAGTGCCACCGGCAGTGATAGCTCGGCCGGGGAGTGCCACCCGAGGAGGCTCGCCGTTCCGTCGGCATGCCCGCCGGCAGCGCCTGGCTCAGCCAGGCCCAAGCCCAACAGGAAGGGGGGGAGAATCTAAATTTTAATCAGGCGCCAAGCAGGAGGCCTGGCTTTTACGAGCACTAGCGTAGCTTCTTCCAGCCTGCAAGCGTACTCTGCCTGTCTTGGCCAACCGCTCAGCAGCCTGGGTGCCGGAGCGCTGCAGGTTCGCACGCTGTCCGGCGTGGGGGCGCACGTGCTCCCGGGGGGAGGAGCTAGGGCACCGGGCCGACGAGCTTAATCTCCGTGGCCGCCCGCGCCGCTACGTGCGCGGGCAGGAGCTGGATGATCGCGCCGGCGGCCGCTAGCTTCGCTTGCACGTCCTGGCTCTTGGTGAGGTGTAGCTGCTGCAGGCACAAGGCCTCGGCCAGGAGGCTATGCAGCCGCACGAGGTGGTGCAAAGTGTCGCTGTGGCCAAAGTGCGAGATCTCTATGTAGGGTGTGACCTCGCGCTTGCGGGCGATCGCGCTGGACAGCTGCGCGCAGCTCTGGATGAGCAAGGACTGTGCCTCCTGCAGCAGCTTCCAGTCACCGATGTCGTGGCCCCGGCCGCTGCCGGCGGGCTCGGGGCCGGGCGGCGGCTGCTCGGGCGTGGGGGTCGACCCCGCGGGCGCCGCGGCGGCGGAGGTCGGCCCCGCGGGTGCTGTGGGCGAGGAGGCGGCGGCGGCGGACGTTGGCCCCGCGGGTGCCGCGGGCGAGGAGGCGGCGGCGGCGGACGTCGGCTCTGCGGGTGCCGCGGCTACCGCGGGTGTCGAGGCGGCGGCGGCGGAGGGCGGCTCCGCGGGTGCCGCGGGTGCCGGGGCGGCGGCGGCGGAGGCCGGCTCCGCGGGCGCCGTCCCTGCACCGGGGGCCTCCGTGCCAGTCTTCTGTCGTTTGGGGTCTAGTGTCTCCCCGCCCCAGGGATCCTCCAGTGGAGGGGTACGACCGTGCCTTCTCTTCCGTTGCGCCTTCCTGCTCGGGGCGGGAGGGCTAAGCGCTTCCATCTCTGTGCCTGCCAATAGATGTGCTGCCTACCCCTCCCTGTCGCTGGGCGCACACGCAGGGGGGAGGAGGCGCCCCCCCCCGGGCGGCCGTCGCGAGGGGGGGGAGGGGGGGGGCCGCCTGCTCCCCCCGCTCGCCCCGGGGCCGGCAGACCCCGGGCACGCGGCCGGCCCACGGCGGGCACGCAGAGGGGGTGCGGCGCGAGGTGCTCCCTCTCCCCGAGAGCGCGCGCGGGGGGGGGCGGACCAGGCGCGCGCGGCGGGGGGCGACCCTCCCCCCTCTCGCCCCCCCCCCCCGGCACGCCCTGAAGGGGTGGGGGGGAATCGCGCGTGCGCCCCTGATGGGGGGCGCGCCTTCCCCGCGGGGCGCGGGACCAGCCCTCGGCCTGCTCACAACCTGACCCGGCATGGCTTCCACTACCGAACCCAGCGCCGGCTGGACGACCCGCACCGGGCTTCGTCCTCGGAAGCCGCTGCAGACCGCCGCGGCCCTCAGGCCCGCACCAACCCAGTGGGGGTCTGCGCGCTCTCTGGCAGCCATCTGGCGGTTTGGGCTCACCGCCACCGTCTTGGTCGCCGAGGGCTGTCGTGTGTGCCTGTGGATCCGTTACCAGCGGCGCCACGAGGCGGCGCAGCCGGCGGAGGAGGACGACACGGGCGACGACGGGGCCGGGCCGGGCCCGGCGGAGGAGGACGACGCGGGCGACGACGGGACCGGGCCCCCCCGGCGGAGGAAGCCTCCGGTGACGACGCCTCGGGTGAAGATGACTGTGCAGAATCGGGCCCGGCGGAGGAAGCCTCCGGTGACGACTGCGCAGAACAGGATGATGACGACGCTGAGCCCGACCATGCGCTGGACCGCTGCCGGCTGTCCGTGCTGCCCCGTGCCGTCCGCACTGCCTCCTGGCTCCTGTCGCTGGCCCGCCGCCCACAGGCATCCTGGTTCGAGGCCCTGTTCGGTCAGCGGTCAGCTGCTGCCACGTGCACCCCGCTCCAGGGGCACCCGCAACAGCGCAACAAGCGGGGCGAGGCCAAGTTCTTGCTGTACACCACGGTTCCCCACGCAGGGGAGGACGACGAGGTCACCGTGTCCTACTCGTGTGAATTTCTCCTGCACGTACCCACGGGGGCGCAAGAGCCCGCGCCGCTCGTGGGGGCAGAGGTTGACGTAGAGACGCTCTTGCTCACCCAGCTCGCGCAGATCCGGCCCTGCTACGACCTGTTGCTGGCCGCGGCCCACCAGGAGGGGGTGAGCGCTTCTCGGGTACTCCACCAGCTGCTGCCGGAGGCTGGCTGGGACCTGGCGCGCAGGCGGCGGGACGGGGTGCGGCTCTTTGTGCATGATCGCTACGGGGCCAGACACGTCAGCCGCCCGAGTGTCCCGCGCCCAGACGAGGAAGCAGCGGCCTCCGCGGCGGCCGGCTCTGCTGGCGAGCGCTCGCCCGTCCGCGGCTGCCAATTCATCAGCCGAAGACGCGCTGGAACTTCGTGGGCAATCCAGAGGGGGTAGTAGGCAGCCGTTCCCGCTACAGTGATTTCCGCCGCCCGCTTCGCTTGCGGTTTATCGGAGAGGGTGTCCGTGAGCAGAACTCCCAGGTATTTGTAGTGGTCGGTGACGTTGAGAACCTTGCCCCGGAACCTCACGCATGGGGGCGACTTTTTTGACTTGGCGTGCCCGTATATCGGCATGACTTCCGTCTTGCCCGGTTTCAGGTTGATTTCAAGCCGATAGTCCTCCACGAATGTCGCCACGACATTTACAATCTGTTGAAGCTCCGTGACACTATGCGCAATTACCGCAACGTCGTCGGCGTAAAGCAGTGTCCGTATGTCTTCGATGCGGTTGAGGTCCTCGATCTCCAACTCTTTCGCGATTCGGACCGTTAGCTCATCCATGAAGACGTTGAACAGCGACGGTGACAACGGCGACCCTTGCTGAACTCCCATCTCTTCCAGCACTTCACCAGTGAGTTCGCCATCGACTAGCACTCGCGATGACGTTCTTCGGTAAAAACGCCGCAGAATGCGATAGAACTTGCCCTGTACCCCCATCTGGGTCAGCCTCTGAAACAACCCGGCCCGCCAAACCGTAGGGAATGACTTTCTCAGATCCACGAACAAAACGAAAGAGCGGAGGCCAGCTTGTTGTCTAAGGCGCAGACGCTCCTTAAGGACAAAAATCTGGTCCCCCGTACTACGTTTTGGCCGGAACCCACCCTGCTCTGGGCGCCTGCCCGGCTGATCGATGAAAGCCGTAAGCCTCGCCGCCATAAGGGACAGATACATCTTACCCAGACAGCTCAGAATCGCGATGTCTCTCCAATTTTCCGGATCGGTTGGGTCGCCTCCTTTTGGGATGTTGACGATAGTCGCTTTGCCCCAGTCGCTGGGGGTGTATTCGCACGATTTTAACCAGTTGAAGAAGCGCACCAGAAAGCTCACAATCCGCGTGCCTCCGTACTTGAGCATCTCGTTCTTGATCTTATCCGGTGAGCACGCTTTGTGATTCTGGAGATTTTCCTGGCAGAGCTCCACTTCCTTCTCGGTGTAATCATAGTCCAGCGGGCCCGTCTCAGTCCGGATCTCCTCGGCTTGCGCCATGGCCTCGAATTGGTCGCACAGGTTGTCGTTATACTGGAAGGTTTCGCGGGCCTTCCGCTCGGGCTCAATCCGCGCTGCTTCCTCATCGGAACCGACTTCCTCTACACATGCATCCTCCAAAAACTGGTTTTCTTTGGGGACCACCATACGTCGGCGGTATTCTTCCCATTCTTGTAGTTTTTCCCGGAGTGTGCATGCCAGAGTGCCATCGGGCTTCCGAAGAGGAGCAGAAGATTTGGACCGCCGAACCCCGCCCAAACGCTTTGACAGCTTCCAGTACGTGGCCATGGTAGCGCTCCTGAAGTTGGCAGCGGTGTCGTTCTGGACCCGCTTCCACGCTTGCTCCTTCTTCTCCTTGCATAACCTTCTGACCGCCTTCCTCGCTTCTTTATATCTTTGCCAGGCCTCTCGGTTGGCCTCATTCCTTCGCCAGAGGCCGTATGCCTCTCTCCGTCGCGCAATCGCTTCCCTAAGACTCTCATCAAACCATGCATTAGTAAACCCTGGCCTAATCACCCGAACTCCCAAGACCTTCGCGGCTGCGCCCGTGAAAGCTCGGACCACTAAGCTAGCGACCCTATCTACCTCCTGCTGAAGCTCATCCGGGTCCTCCACTGCTGATAGATCTGGGAGGCCATCTGGCAACAGCCCCGATATACCAGCTGCAAAGGTCTCGTCGTACTTCAACCTAAGCTTAGACAGCTCACTCTCCTTACCCTCAACTACCCTGCCTATCAAGCGCTCTGCCTTGAATGCTTTGTACCTCTTTACCTGCTTTTTGGGGGGTGGCTGTCCCCCCAGACCAGTTCCGCCCACACAGCTTTGTGGTCGGTATCAAGGTCTACCTCGTCGACGCCGAAGCTCGCCTCCTCCGCCAGCTCGGAAGAGACGCAGATGTAATCCAGCAGATGCCTTCGTCCACCTACATTTTCTTGCCTAGACCACCAATATTTGTCCCCCTGTGGTTGCGAAAACCCACTGAGATTGCGCAACCCCGTGGCAACAAGCATCGCAGCCAGCAACTCACCATTCTCACTTCTAACCCCTCTACCCCTCTCATCTATCTCGCCAAAGGGGCCACCACTCCCCCTCCCGCGCTATTCTGGCGGGCCCCAGCTTAACATTAGCATCACCAACCGTAACCACATGACCTTAGGTGGCGAAGTAGGAGACGGCCGCCTGCCACGCCTCATAGGCTGCAATAGATTCCTCTCGTTGATTTTCTTGGGGGAAGTAGCCGTTGCCGACGAACGCATCCGACGCCGTCGCGCTCCCAGACGACAGCCTCACCCACAATTGCTGTGGGTGTGGAACAGGCGCCTGTACAATGGTAGCGCACGGTGCGAGATAGTTGGCCACCAACGTCAAGACTCCCCCCAAGAGGCGCGAGCCCGCACCAGTTGCAGCCGCTTTGCCGAGGACTGCGAAGCCGTCGACTTGGAGCTTCTCCACCTTCTGCGACGATAGGTTGTGCTCCTGGACTCCGACGATCACCCAGCCTCGCTCCTTGTAGTGCTCCGGCCATTCCCCAAAGCCTGGGATATCCGCACCCACTTTGCCTTGCCAATTATGTGAGGCCACCCTCAGTGGGAAGCCTTTCACAAATTGGGAAGAACGAAGCTGGTGCCGATGCCTGCGCTTCGGTTGAGCCCGCCTGGAGCCCTCCGCCACCCTCCACGGCCCATCCTGCACCCTCCGCCCCAGCTCCTCCAGCTCCCGCATCCCGCCCCACTCCGCCAAGGGAGATTCACCGCTTGAGGCTTCGCCCTGGGGCTCGTCGACTTCCACGTCGAGCACCCAGTAGCCAAACCCCTGCTTGCGAAGCTCCCTCTGCATCTCTACATACTGGGCACCCCCCGTGCAGCCCGCTGCTTCTCTCTTTCCCGGAAAGTCCTACCCGTCGCAACCTGAACCTTTCCCGTGAAGAACTTACGCTCCCGCAGCAGCCGCACCATCTTCTCCGCCTCCTCACAAGACGCACATTTAATCCGCAAATGCCGCCCGCTACCTCTGCCCGCGAATTCCACCTCGACTTCCCCGAGACCGAGAATTCGGAGCTCTCGCGCCATGACCACTGTCTGAGAGACATGCGATAGCCCCCATACTATGCAACATCTCTTATCCAGCTCATTTCGTACCTTCCTCCGCCACCTCCTCGGTGGCGGTACCGCTTGCCACACGCCGTGACCAGACCTTTCCGGACGTGACTTCTCTTCCGAGGTTGGGGAGGGTGATCGAGATGCAGCAGGATTGCTGGCTCTACGTGATTCAGGTCGCCCGTCAGGTACGCGAGCACTCGACCACCCCACCCCGGCCGAGTAGCCATCGCCACCCGCAGGCGCACTCCCACGGGGAACGTCTAAACCTGAAGGATTACCGCCTTGACCCATAGGGCCAGCACTAGCGGCCGCGCTCTTCGCACAAGAACCTGACATAAGTGGTATGGGACCCCGGTGCCGCATTGATCGAGTTGTAAACTCGATAAATGAGGACCCAGGTGGGGTTATTTAAAGCTCAACGCTTAAAAAGCATACGTGTACGTACGTATAGGAATACACACAAACACTCACCTGCATCCGTAACCGGGCATGAGGCAGGACCCGCTGTGCATCATCGAGGTAGGTGTCGTGGCAAACCACCCTGCGTCCGATAAACGCTGCAAGTGAGTCATCTACCGAGGGCACAGAGTGACAGGCCCGTGCACGTGTACCCACCACCCCATAACCCTCCGCCAGAGCAACCCCATGGCATCCGCAGGATGAGCACGAAGAGTGCTGAGAGAGAGGGTGAGCCAGGAGCCCCGCTTCGGTCCGTCGTTACTTTGGTCATTTAGTCGTTTCAAGGCTTGTGGTAAGGTGTAGGGCCCTATCGCCTTCGTACAAACTCCGATCGACAGTAGTTTGGTTGACCATCCTTCGCGGTGACCCTCTGAAAACAACCCCCTCCCCCAGTGCCCACCCCTTGTGATTCCAGAGGCCACCCCGAGCCAAGAGCCATGAGTATGATGAGCAACTCACATGAGTTACTCTCAGTAATTGGGACCCGTCTCATAAATCAATGGAACGCTTATCGTGCGCCCCTCATAGGCTCAGCCCGCCCATGTGAAAGCTAGGCCTCGCCCAAAGCAAAGCAAAGCAAAGCAACAACAACAAAAAAAAAAAAAAAAAAAAAAAAAAAAAAAGAAAGAAAAAAAGAAAAAAAAAGAGAGAGAGAGAGAGCGAGCGAGCGAGAGTGAGGCAGCCGTGGCTTGCCCGCAATCCAGCTGGGTGCACCTCGTCACAACCACTCATCGGCGTGAGCTCATAGCTGTGTGCGACATAGGTACAAGAGCAAAAGGAGAAACAGTGTGCCAGCGTGGATGTGTGGGTGAGGCAGTGCGGTGAGGCAAAGCAGCGATGCCAGTCGAATCCCTGGAGACGGAACCTAGCATCAAAAACATCGTATAAGTCTACCCCAGGCCTCCATCCACCGAGTGGTGAGCTCGATAAAAGAAGACCCGAGTGGGGTTATTTAAAGCTCAACCCTTAAAAAAGCATAAACATGTACGCCGCCAGGAACACAACAACAATAACATAGCAGCCAGCAACCCAACAACAATAACATACTAATAGTATTAGCAGCCAGGAACCCAACAACAATAACATAGCTTCCGTAACCAGCCTTCAGGAACCCGCCTCAGTTACCCGCCCCCGTAACCAGGCCAGAGACGTGACGTACTATGCATCATTGAGGTGTCGTGGCAAGCCACCCTGCGTCCGATAGCTACAAAAGAGTCATCTACCGAAACACTAAGTGACAGGCCCGGTCACATGCACCCAACACGTCCCGACCCTCCGCCAGAGCATCCCCATGGCATCCGCAAAGTGAGCACGAGGGGCTCTGGGAGAGAGGGTGAGTCAGGAGCCCCGGGTCCAGGCAGTCGCTACTGTGGCAGTTGAGTGATTTCAAGGCTTGTGGAAATGTGTGGGGCCTCTCGCCTTCATACCCACTCATACCGACAGTAGTTTAGTTAACTAACCTGTCCAGTGACCCACTGAGCCCAACCCCCTCCCTCAGATAACCCCCACCCCCCGCACTCACCCCGAGTGATACCAGAGGCCACCCCGAGCCAAGAGCCGTGAGCGTGGTGAGAAAGCTTCTCTCAGTAAAAGTTCCCGTCTCATGAATCAGTGGAGCACTGATTATGTACCCCTCATAACAAGCTGCCAACGGCCCAAACCCCGCCGTGTGGCGGTGGCAACCAACCATGTATTGGTGCCCCCCATAATAATAATAATAATAATAATAATAATAATAATAATAATAATAATAATAATAATAGTGCTTCTCTGTCAATGGCTGATGCATTTCTGCACATGCGCCTCCATCGTCTCACCCGTGAGGGGAGTACGAAGAATTGACGATAAGCTCTAATGACACCCCCGCAAGGGCAGTTCCAACGCTTCCAGACGGGCCGGTATGTTCAATGAAAATACTGGTCCAGAAATAGACCGGTATGTTCAATGAAAATACTGGTGGCACCGACGGGAATCGAACTGGCGACAGGGCTCAGATGGTAGAACTTGACCACTGGGCTATCGCGGTGTCCAATAATAATAATAATAATAATAATAATAATAATAATAATAGTGCTTCTCTGTCAATGGCTGATGCATTTCTGCACATGCGCCTCCATCGTCTCACCCGTGAGGGGAGTACGAAGAATTGACGATAAGCTCTAATGACACCCCCGCAAGGGCAGTTCCAACACTTCCAGACGGGCCGGTATGTTCAATGAAAATACTGGTCCAGAAATAGACCGGTATGTTCAATGAAAATACTGGTGGCACCGACGGGAATCGAACTGGCGACAGGGCCCAGATGGTAGAACTTGACCACTGGGCTATCACGGTGTCCAAAATAATAATAATAATAATAATAATAATAATAATAATAATAATAATAGTGCTTCTCTGTCAATGGCTGATGCAAGTCTGCACATGCGCCTCCATCGTCTCACTCGTGAGGGGAGTACGAAGAATTGACGATAGGCTCTAATGACACCCCCGCAAGGGCAGTTCCAACACTTCCAGACGGACCGGTATGTTCAATGAAAATACTGGTGGCACCGACGGGAATCGAACTGGCGACAGGGCCCAGATGGTAGAACTTGACCACTAGGCTATCACGGTGTCCATAATAATAATAATAATAATAATAATAGTGCTTCTCTGTCAATGGCTGATGCATTTCTGCACATGCGCCTCCATCGTCTCACCCGTGAGGGGAGTACGAAGAATTGACGATAAGCTCTAATGACACCCCCGCAAGGGCAGTTCCAACACTTCCAGACGGGCCGGTATGTTCAATGAAAATACTGGTCCAGAAATAGACCGGTATGTTCAATGAAAATACTGGTGGCACCGACGGGAATCGAACTGGCGACAGGGCCCAGATGGTAGAACTTGACCACTGGGCTATCACGGTGTCCAATAATAATAATAATAATAATAATAATAATAATAATAATAATAATAATAATAATAATAATAATAATAATAATAATAGGCTTCCTCAGACTATAGCATCAGATCCAGATCCTGGACATGTGCCTCCATTGGGTCACCGGGGTCAGCCGTCCCAACGCATTGTCAGAACACCAAACAGACATAGCAGCAACAGCAACAGCAGGGGCAGATGGGGGCTGTGAAGTGCATGAAGAGCTAGATGCGAGGGTGTTAGCTGAAGAGAAGAACTCGGAGACACTACGCTGCGCTCCCGAACCCCTCTCTCTAGCCAGGACGTCCACACTGCGCGGACGGCCGCGCCGCGCAACATCAACGTCACTTGGGGGAGAGGGTGGGACAGAAGCTGATGGAACCTCAGTGAGGTCAATCACCTCCTCGCCCCCATCCTCCACCCCAAGCTCCTCCCTTTTACCCTCCCTAGCAGACCAACACTCAGACACATATGATCCAAACAACACATCCAACTTTGGAGGGGGACGCAACGCTGTAACCCCTAACAACGCAGCAAGCCTAAAGTTACTGCGGAAGCGCGACTTCCCCTGAAAAAGCTTACAAAACAATCGTGATTGATCCACAGGCGACATATCATCCCAACCCTGCCGCACAGAGCCCTCCCGCTCCCGCCCAAGCAACACATCCTCCACCACAACCTCACCGCCTACGACCTCACCACCCTCCTCACTCCCTCCATCCCCCTCAGCACCCCCCACAGCCATGCCACCGAGCCTTTGCATACTCAGCAACAGCTGTTTACGTCTCCCCTCATGCATGGGGCAATCCCATAACAAGTGCGCAAGGGACTCATTGACATCATCATGACAACAGAAGCAGCGAGGGGACATGCCACTGACCAACTTGCTGCGGTACAACCGAAGGCGGTTGTAGCAGCTGAGCAACCTTCTCCGAAGCAGATTATAATGCGCATCATCAAGGGCTACCCATCTTGGGAACTCCTTAGTTCCAAAGACTTGTCTTAGGATGACTCGCAGGCCATCAGTAAGATCGCTGCCTGCCTCTCGCTTGTCCCACATCAGTTGCTGCACCATCCTGACGTCCTGCTGAAGGGCCCACTTGTCCACAGTCGAACACCAACCCTCGAGGTCCTTCTCTGAGCTATTTAGCAGCTCCTGAAGCCCTTGTTGTAGATCCATTGAGTCCCTGATAGCGCCTTCGGCCTCCGCAGTCCAGTCGGATTTGACTTGAGATGCGATGACAGGAAATCGCTTCTCCGGTAGAACACGCAGCCGTCCATAGAACTTCAGTTGCGCCACCCGCCGCAAACGCTCCGCACTCAAAGAGCGCGCCAGAAAGAGTGTAATCCACTTGCTTGTCTTAGGGCTGATGCCGAGAATCATCCTCATGGGGCGCAGCATTGCTGCCTCCAGCTTGGTGAGCTGCGATACGGGGGCACGCCAGACATCGAAGGCGTACTTCAGCTTGGCCCCCACAAGTTGATTCCAGCACATGAGACGATACCTAGCTTGTATCTCACCTGCACACCACAAAGAGTACCAACCTGCGGTGGCGACTTCAGTGACACGCGTAGCCCGCAGGGCCTGCTCCTTCCACTTCAGGTCGTCGGTGATAACCACTCCCAGGTACTTGTACTGACTGGTGACACAAAGCTTCTGGCCGCGAAACCACACCACGGGCTCACCTCGCTCCCTGATACTTGGTCGTTTCGCCTTGCTCGACGTGTAAATGGGCATGATTTCCGTCTTGTCGGGCTTCAAGTTGACTTCCAGCCGGTAATCTTCCGCGAACTTGGCCACAACATTGACCATCTTCTGGAGCTCGGTGCGACTGTGAGCGATGAGGGCCACGTCGTCCGCGTATAGAAGTGCCTTGATGTCGTTCAGCCGCTTCACATCCGTGATCTTGAGGGCACTCGCCAGCCGATCACACAGCTCATCCATAAAGACGTTGAAGAGTGTGGGAGAGAGAGGGGACCCCTGTTGGACGCCTACACCCTCCAGTACTTCGGGGGTGAGTGCTCCATCAACTAGCACTTGCGACGAAGTCTGCTCGTAGCACCTGCATAGCGTGCGCCAGAACTTGCCCCTTACACCCAGCTTCCAGAGCCTCTCAAATAGGCCATCTCTCCAAACAGACGGGAAAGCCTTGCGTAGATCGACGAACAGGACATACGACTCCCGCTTCTGCTGCTGACGCCCCTTCAACCTCTGCCAAAGGGTAAAGACCTGATCCGTAGTGCGACGCCCCGGGCGGAAGCCTCCCTGCTCTGGACGTAGCTTATCCGGGCCATCCACGAAGAGCGTTAGACGAGTAGCTAATAAGGACAGATACAGCTTACCAAGGCAACTAATAATCAAGATATCCCTCCAGTTGTCAGGATCCGTAGGATTTCCATCCTTGGGGATATTGACGATGATTCCCTTGCCCCAAGCTTTTGGAGTCCTCTCGGCTTCTCGAATCCAGTTGAAGTACTGCGTTAAGTAGCCATTGATGTAGGCGCCGCCATACTTGAGCATCTCGTTCTTCACTTTGTCCTCGCCACAAGCTTTGTGGTTATTCAGGGCACGTTGCCTTGCAAGGACCTCCTCTTGCGTGAACGGCTTGTCCAGCTCGTCGCAAGTGTCTTCACCTACTTCGTGCTCCTTCATAGCCCGGGCCACCTCATCTCTGAAGCGATCGTTCCAGTGGAACTGCCGCTTAGCTTCGGCTTCCTCCCACTCCAGCGAGCCTGCTTCTGCACAGCACTCCACCACAACAGCCGCACTTGCCGGATTTTCCCGTGGCTTCACCGAATTTTTCCGAAATTCCTCCCACCGAGCGACCTTTTCCGGCAGCGTACACGCCAGTGAGCCATCCTCCCTTTGCACCGGCGCGGAGACCTTCGTTCTGCGTGCCCCGCCAAGCCGCTTCGCGAGTAGCCAAAAGCGCTTTGAGGATTGCTCGCGTTGACATTTGACCGCTTCTTCCTGCACTTGCTTGAAGGAGGCGGACTTCTTGGCCCGAGTTGCCTTCCGAATTTGCTTGCGGAGCCGTAGCCAATTCAGACGGGCTTCCGCATTCGATTCATCCCTCCTGTATGCTGCGTAGGCCTCCCGGCGCTGCTGAATGAGCTCCTTTAGCTCCCCGTCGAACCAATTGTTGGTGAAACGGGGTCGTATACATCTGGAGCCAAGGACCCGGTGCGCCGCCATTCGGAAGGACTGCGCCACTCGCTCGGTTACGTCATCTACCACCCGTTGGCTGTCGGCACCACCCGATAGGTCAAGCTCAGGCAGCTGATGCACTCCAAGCTTCTGTAGGCAATGCTGGAATACGTCATCGAACTTGTCGCGTAGATAATCCAGCGCTTGCTTCGCAGCGTGATCATTACCCGAGACACCAGCACCAATAAGCTTATCAACACGAAAGGACCTGTAAGGTTTCGCAGCCCGCTTTGGCCGGCGCTGGCCGCTCCACGTCAGTTCGGCCCATACTGCCTTGTGGTCCGTATCAAGATCATCTTCGCATACTCCGAACTTTGCTCCAGATGCCAAGCCAGGCGACGCGCAGATGTAATCGAGGAGGTGCTTGCCTGTGCCCATGCCGCGCTGCTCACGCCGGGACCACCAGTAGGACCCTTCCACTGGGCACGAGAAGCCGCTCAGATTTCGCAGGCCCGTAGCGACGAGGACAGCCGCGAGTCTCTTGCCGTTCTCCGAACGTACCGGTGCTCCCTTATCATCGACCTCCCCGTGTTGACCGACGATGCCCTCCTCTTTTCGGCTGCATGCCGGCCCGAGCTTCGCGTTGGCATCCGCCACCGTGACCACAAGACCTTTGGCTCCAAAAAAAGCTATAGCTGCCTGCCAGGCCGCATACGCCTCTGACGACTCTTCTTCCTGCGTTTCCTGGGGAAAGTAGCCGTTGCCCACATAGATATCCTGAGCGCCGGTAACACCCGAGGCGATACGCAGCCACACTTGCTGCCGGTGGTCGACGGGGGCTGACACCAGGTTGCAATACGGACCAAGGAAGTTAGCCACCGCGAATAGAACCCCACCCTTGCAGCGATTTTTCTCGCTGACCTCCGCAGGTTTTCCAAATATCCGGAATCCATCCAGGCTGCATTTGGAAAGTTGCTTCTTGCCCATGCGGTGCTCCTGAGCCCCGATGACTAGCCGGCCCTCGTGCTTGTAGAATGATGCCCATTCCGCCGTGCCTACGTTGTCGTATCCCGTTTTACCCTGCCAGTTGTGACTCGCGACGAGTAGCTTGAAGCCGGTATCGAACTGCTTGGAGCGGCGCTTCTTGGCTCGTTTCCGGACCCGACGGCCGCGCTTGGCTTCCGCCCTCGTGCTGCCCCCCTCTGCAGGTGCTTGCGCAGGTTGGTCCCCCACTGCACTGGCCGCCGAATGCAGGGGCACCACATGCACATCAGCACACTCAGACACACACTTAGGTGCATCGGCAGCCAATTCCGAAGACACCACCTGCACATCATCGACACATTCTTCATGCAGAGGCAAGACGCGATATCCCGTCGCAGCTTCCTCCTTCCGGACCGCCGCTTCCCCACGCAGATGGATGCGAATAAGCCTTCGGACACCTTCCCTGTCCCTGAACCTGCGCCCAAGGGCCACATTGACCCCTCTGCCGAAGAATTTGAGATGTTTGAGTTGCTGCAACGCCGTCTGCCTGCTGTCATCGTCCTCGTAGACCAGCTCCAGGTGACGAGACATTCGCTGGCCTTGCCACTCCATTACCGGGACCACCAGACCAAGACCGCTCATTTTGGAGGCGATATCCTGTAGATTGGCGCGTTCTGAGAGCCCCCAGACAATCAGGTTACGCCCGTCCTTGTCGCACCGATCTACCCGCCGGTACCGTCGAGGCGGCGGTGCCATCTGCCATATAGCGCCGCTCGCCTTATGTTGAAGCGCCGACCCGTGTGCCAGGTTTGGGGAGGAAGGATGAGGCGCAGCTAAGATAGCCTCTCCACGTGGTTCAGGAATTCCGTCATATACGCGAGCCCTCATCCTCCCATCCTGGGACATCGGGCCAGAGCCCGTCGAAGAGGCATTCCCACGGGGATTGTCCAGGTCTTCGGCGATTCTACCTTGTCCCATAAGGGCCACAGTGGTAGCTCCGTGCTTCGCGTATTTGTAATCCATTGAGAGTAGTAGACGGCCAATGTCGCTGGCCATCACCGCCGCGCCTCTTTACGCCGAGGAAAGCGCCCGTCCATGCAAATAGCATCGGCGGTATCTGCAACACACACTACACGCATTTCCGCCGGTGTCACTGGATGCTGCTGCGTCGCTTCGTGCCCATCGGCGCCCGCCAGCACCCCCAGCGTCGCCAGAACCTGCCTCACGCACTACACACATCCATCGCATCGCCAACGCCTCTACTCTCATGCCTTATGGACTTTCAGCTGCTCCTAACAATACACATCATGAGGTACGGGTGTCCCCGAGTGGAGCCAGATCGGACGGCGTGCCGCTGAAACTCCTTCCCCCACGTGGGTATAGAAGGCGCGAACCTAGCGGTACCTATAGGGTCTTACAGACAAGTATAGTAATCCCAGCCGAAGCTGCTCAGTTAGAAATGCAACGGTGGAGGGTGTGAATGCATGGGGCAAGGCACGGCAACGCAGCAAGGCACTGGCAAGGCATTGGGACCGACTGAAGCCCCTCTCCAACGTGCGCTCATCATGTGTTCCAGTTAGGCAACCCCGAAGAAGCGAAGATAGGGAGGAGACAAAACCCAGATAGGATGAAGATAGGATTAACATGAAGCCGAAATGGAGCCGAGTTGGAACAGGTCAACTCAGCCCCATCTCGGCTCAATGTGAATCCTATCTTCAACCCATCTCGGTACTGTTTCCTCCGAATGCTCACCTCAACAAGATCGCCAAACCGGAACTGGAAGCCCCCAGGCATTTACTCGGCAGGAAATTCGGCGAAAATGGGCTAACCAGGAAACCAGACCCAAACCAACAGCCAAGAAAAACGAGCCAACCAACAATCCAACAGACAACCCCACAACCTGCCTGGCCGAACCTCTACCGAGTAAATGCCCAGTTGAGAGTTGCGCATATCCCGGTGACCGCCCTCCCCAAGCGGTCACCTTCGAGGTGAGAGGCCCAACCACCTCCTCTTCCCATGGAGTGCCATCTTGTGCATCCCTCCAGAATAATAATAATAATAATAATAATAATAGTGCTTCTCTGTCAATGGCTGATGCAAATCTGCACATGCGCCTCCATCGTCTCACCCGTGAGGGGTGTACGAAGAATTGACGATAGGCTCTAATGACACCCCCGCACGGGCAGTTCCAACACTTCCAGACGGACCGGTATGTTCAATGAAAATACTGGTGGCACCGACGGGAATCCAACTGGCGACAGGGCCCAGATGGTAGAACTTGACCACTGGGCTATCACGGTGTCCAAATGATAATAATAATAATAATAATAATAATAATAATAATAATAATAATAATAATAATAATAATGTATCTCCTGCCAATTGCTGAGCCAAAAGGCCATGTGCATCCAGTCCTCCATTCCATAAGGAAAGTGTCCACACCAATCGGTGGAATAAAGGAAGTGACGGCATAGAACATTACTCTAGGAGCTTTATACCAATCAGCCCATGGAAAGGACCGATGGCCTATGTATATAATAATAATAATAATAATAATAATAATAATAATAATAATAATAATAATACTATATCTGAGGCGTACTGATGCAGCTAATGGCATATCCTCAACGGACATAAGCCTCCAATACCCTTGTTCGAGGTCCTCCACCCCCCCGTGTCAGTCTCTCGCCTGATGATCGGGGCCACCGATGGAGCTCCTGAGGGCAAGACTGCACTAAGCCGAGGTTATTCCGCAGTCCCAGCAACCTCTTGCAAGACGTCACCGAATGTGCAAGTGCATACACCAAGCGCGGTTGCTAGAGCTGCCTCGAAACCCCACCCATAACAATCTGGTGTCTGCTGGGTCCTGGGCTATCAACCAGCATATGCGGAGTTTAAGATCTTTTACGCGCGAAACGACCCTCCTCCCCAGCATCTACCACCAAAGGGTTATGAGTTGGCGTCACAGTTTAACGCCTTGAGGCCATTGGGCTGGAACTCTGTTTAGCAAGTGTGACTAGGTTTTTTCATCGGGATTTCCCTCAAATATGTCACAGTCAACACTCCAAGGCAGATTTACTATATCTGAGGCGTACTGATGCAGCTAATGGCATATCCTCAACGGACATAAGCCTCCAATACCCTTGTTCGAGGTCCTCCACCCCCCCGTGTCAGTCTCTCGCCTGATGATCGGGGCCACCGATGGAGCTCCTGAGGGCAAGACTGCACTAAGCCGAGGTTATTCCGCAGTCCCAGTAACCTCTTGCAAGACGTCACCGAATGTGCAAGTGCATACACCAAGCGCGGTTGCTAGAGCTGCCTCGAAACCCCACCCATAACAATCTGGTGTCTGCTGGGTCCTGGGCTATCAACCAGCATATGCGGAGTTTAAGATCTTTTACGCGCGCAACGACCCTCCTCCCCAGCATCTACCACCAAAGGGTTATGAGTTGGCGTCACAGTTTAACGCCTTGAGGCCATTGGGCTGGAAATCTGTTTAGCAAGTGTGACTAGGTTTTTTCATCGGGATTTCCCTCAAATATGTCACAGTCAACACTCCAAGGCAGATTTAATAATAATAATAATAATAATAATAATAATAATAATAATAATAATAATAATAATAATAATAATAGTGCTTCTCTGTCAATGGCTGATGCAAATCTGCACATGCGCCTCCATCGTCTCACCCGTGAGGGGAGTACGAAGAATTGACGATAGGCTCTAATGACACCCCCGCACGGGCAGTTCCAACACTTCCAGACGGACCGGTATGTTCAATGAAAATACTGGTGGCACCGACGGGAATCGAACTGGCGACAGGGCCCAGATGGTAGAACTTGACCACTGGGCTATCACGGTGTCCATAATAATAATAATAATAATAATAATAATAATAATAATAATAATAATAATAATAATAATAATAATAATAATAATAATGACCACTGGGCTATCACGGTGTCCATAATAATAATAATAATAATAATAATAATAATAATAATAATAATAATAATAATAATAATAATAATAATAATAATAATAATAATAATAATAATAATAATAATAATAATAATAATAGTGCTTCTCTGTCAATGGCTGATGCATTTCTGCACATGCGCCTCCATCGTCTCACCCGTGAGGGGAGTACGAAGAATTGACGATAAGCTCTAATGACACCCCCGCAAGGGCAGTTCCAACGCTTCCAGACGGGCCGGTATGTTCAATGAAAATACTGGTCCAGACGGATCGTTACGTTCAATGAAAATACTGGTGGCACCGACGGGAATCGAACTGGCGACAGGGCCCAGATGGTAGAACTTGATCACTGGGCTATCACGGTGTCCATAATAATAATAATAATAATAATAATAATAATAATAATAATAATAATAATAATAATAATAATAATAATAATAATAATAATGATAAGAGAGAGCGAGCGAGAGAGAGAGAGAGAGAGAGAGAGCTAGAGAGTCAGAGAGTCAGAGAGTCAGAGAGAGAGAGAGAGAAGAGAGAGAGAGAGAGAGTGTGTGTGTGTGTGTGTAAGAGAGAGAGTGAGAGAGTGAGTGAGTGTGTGTATGTGTGTGTGTGAGAGAGAGACAGAGTAGTATAGGGTGCCACTTCGGCACACTTTTTCGATACATACACCACCCCGCCACCAGAGACACACACCGGCCGGCCCGCTGTGACAAAAAGGCAACGGATATAAAATAGTGGAAACGGACAATAAAATGATACACATAGCCTTTCTCAACATTGAACACAGTCACAGCTGTCAATTTGCGAAAAAAGAAATATAACGGGTTTTGCGGATTTTCTTTACTTTTTTGTTAAAGTTTCTGTTAGATAAAAAAATAAAATAGAATTCGTCAGCCAATACTTCAGCTCCCTCAAAAAACACGAAAGCGTGTGTTGATGCTTTACGTGCTTTCTTGGTTTTTCTGTTTTTTTTTTCGAAGCCATAAGTGCCTTATTCATATTATATATTATATTATTTATGTCATTAAATCTTATTCCAAATAATGTAAAAGATAAATATATGTGGATAGAGCAGTTTAAAGCTGATAGTAGATATTCAGCAAAAAAGCTAAATGAATTGAAAATAAAGGCAGATAAAGAAATTGAAAAAGACGAAGCGATAATTGAGAACATGAAGAATGAGTTGATAAACAAGAAGGATAGACGAGATGCTATTAATGAAGTATTGAAAGAGAAGCAGAAGGAGAGAGACGAGATAGAAGAAGACTTGATGGGGGATAGACGAAAGAAGTTGAAGAAAGGAAAGATTGAGAGTGAAATAAGATTGATGGAGCTTTGGAAGAAGCAGAATAGAGGAATGATTGAGGCAGAGGAGCTTGTTAAGATGGAAAAAATGATTGAAAGAGGGACGACATTTACGGAGGCATGTATGATGATGAAGAAATTAGATGAAATAGGGATAGACGTAGGGGAGGGTAATAGAAATATGAATAAAGCGTATAGATAATTGACTTATATAAAGTCCTGGGCACGACTCTAAACTACCCCTACACATACATACATAGTTTGTCCCTGTGTATGTATGTGTAGGTTGCGATGCCTCCGAAGAAGAAAGCGGACGAATCTGCTCAGCTCCACAGGTAATAATCTCAATTCGTTTTTGTTGATTTATTTTTGTTTGTGTATTGTAGGAGCATGTTGAGCCACTAGATGATGAAGCAGAGGTGGAAGATGATGAGGAGATGAACGAGGTCAAATTTGTTTTGTGAGTTAGTCTCAGTGATAAATTTTAGTTGGCTGAAGATGTTGAAGCTGTTGACCTTGAAGATGATGGAAAGAAAGAAAGCGACGCGGAGGAAGGAAGCCCAAAACTCCCAACGTAGTGGTGGAGGGGGAAACATATAATAATTATTACGCTGCCGTTGATACTGCTTCGGGGATCGCAACCGTGTTTCGCGAGGTCAAAGATGACAGAGTAGCGTGTCAGTTATTGAAACACAAATCAACTCCAAGAGTGAAAGAATATTATGTTGTCAAGTATACCAGCGGGCAATACTTTTTATTTCAAAAGTGGGCAAAATGATTGCACAGATTACAAACAAAAAAAAGCTTGGTAAGATTGTGGTTGCTTACTCTGTCAAAATGGGAAAGGAATAATAAAAATTAAGATTTTGTATTAAGTTAAATTAACTTAATTTAGTCTCTGGTTATATTAATAAAACTTACAAATCAAGTATTTCTTTCTTCTTTTTAATACGAGCACTTGACCTGATATTCTCCGGTTTAATATCTAGTGACTTTAATAATTCTTCTTTTCTTTAGTTGCTTCCTCAACTTTGTCGGCTAATTGAGGTTTAACTTCTTCATCAGAATGTTCGTTCATTTTAGATTTTAGTAACTGTTGAGGACTTGCTATTTCATCCGAATTTAAAATCAACTTAAAGCCTTTCCGGCCTTTTACTGTATATACTTTCTTGGAGTATTGAACATCCCCTTTAGAAAAACAGTTCTTTCTAGTTCTTTTCTGACTGTTGAGCCCTTAGGAAATTTATCAATAAGACCCGCTCTATATATTTCTTGGTCATTTTTCTTTTTACACTCATAGACTTCCATAGGTGTAGCTTTTATTGTATTATGATATGTATTATTATAATTTTCCACAATTTCATAAATGTAAGGAACCCAAATAAAATTATCATTAACTTCCCACATAAAATTTAAATCATTCCTTATTATTCTAATAAATCTATCTACTATCCCCATAGTTCGGTCATCGCCAACTTCGTTCGTTGTATGTTGAATTCCGTTTTCTTTGAAGTATTCTGCGACTTGCCCTTTATATTCACTGCCATTGTCGGACGTAATTCTTTTAGGTTTAGGCATTTTCTTTAATCCTTCTAATACTTCGCCTGTTGTTTTATTTTTGATTGGTTCAATCCAACCACGACGAGAATAAACATCAATCATTACTAAACCAAAATTGTAGTTTTTGTTTCCTTTCTTAGTAGCTATTTTAGACATATCCATTAAGTCAATAAACGCTTGGCTTAATGGTTCAGGCTCAGGGGCTAGTATAGTATTCCATTTTTTAGGGTTCTTAGATTGATGATGTATTTCAGAAGCCTCTTCAATTTTCTGTTTCTCAAGTTCTTCTTCGTTTTTATCTGGAGTTTCTTCCAGTTGTGAGTTAGCGGTTGTATGCTTATGGTCCATTTCTATATGCGACTAAAATAGGAAGGTAGTTTATCACAATATATGAGAGTAAATAATAAGTCGTGCATAAAGTTATATATTGAAAATTTTAGAAAAAGTTTCACAAAACTTGGGTTTGTAAGGACTTGCCCTTACTAAAACTTAAGAAAAATTTTAGATGTATCATTATTTTCTTTTTTTGGTTTCTCGGGTTGTTGGTTATAAACATTAACTGATATGTTTGATTTCTTACCTTTACCCTTCTTAGGCTTGGGCTCTTCCTCTTCTTCCTCACTCTCGCTTTCGTCCTCACTCTCTTCTTCCACTTTCTTTTTTACCACTTTCTTCGCCTTCTTCTGTTTAGTCTTAAGTTTCATCTTTGATATTTTATCCGCAATGAGGTCAAAGAAATCGTGTTCAACCTCGCCTTCGGTTTCACTACTCTCCTCAATCGGCTCACCATCTCTACCATCTATCATATCCTTAGCCAACTGCTTCTTAGTAATGTGGTCCATCTTTTCATCTGCCGTCATTTCTTTCACATTCTTAGCCTCTTCCTCCGCTAGTAATTCCTTAGCCCTCTCAATCTTTCTTTGCTTAGCCTGTTTCTTCTTCGCCTCCCACCCCTTTTCAAGATTTTTCATAGCAACCTCTCTATTACCTCTCGGCATTTTATGACTTCTTTATATTATCATACAAAATAATATTATTTAGTTTTATTAATAAACATAGAGACTGCCGCCTCTATAACTCCGCCATTAAAAATATATTTCATATTATATAGTTTTTGAGGTCGTAGGTGGTTTTTGAAAAAAAGCACCTACAATGTCACAATACAAAAGTTTATTAGGCCTTTAATGAGTTGGCTGTTGATAGTCTTAATATACTTAACTTAGACTTAACAAATACTAATATTATTGGCTTAAATACAGACAGAGTGCCAGAAGATGCCGACCCCGTAAATCTTTACTATACTGACGGGCGTTTTGATACACGACTGGCTACCAAAAGCACAGCGGACATTAAAGAAGGAAAAAATTTATAGTACACAGAGCAACGAGTGAGGGACAACGACGAGGTTAAAGCTACCGTTCTAATACAAGTAATCCGCACCAAACAAGCCTTTATAATTTGATAGACACAAACATATCCGCACCAACTGTCGGTCAATACTTAACATACAACGATGTGGATGGTAAATGGAGGAATACCGCCCTCGGTTCAATTGACACACTTTCTGATGTAGTCATAACCGCTCCAATAGCGATGAATAGTTATCTCACATATAATTCAATAAACTGGGTAAATAAAACATTTCCGATAAATGTTGATGAATTCGGTAATATTAGTATGGGAGGGAATTTGAATATAACGGGAGTTAATTTACTAAATACCAAAGATGTTGATACTTGGATAACAGAGCACGAGGCGAATAATGATAAAGTGTCAGCGGATGGTTCAATTAATGCACACAGCGATGTGTTGATTACAGGCACACCAGCTGATAATCAACTGCTAATATACAGCGCAGGTCAATAGAGAAATACGACTTCTCCTTTTCTTAGATTAGACGGCACAGCCAGTATAACGGGGGCACTAAATATGAACAACCAAAACATTATAAATGTTAATTTACTAAATACCAAAGATGTTGATGAATGGATATTTGAGCATAATGATGATAATGATAAAGTTTCAGCAGCTGGAAGTATAGATAGCCACAGCAATGTGACGATAACAGGCTTCCCAGCAGATAATCAACTACTTATTTATAGCACAGGACAATGGAGAAACACTACACCACCCTTTCTTAGATTAGACGGCACTGCTAGTATGACGGGAGGACTAAATATGGGAGGTTATGCTATTTCAGGGGCTTCTACATAAAATGGAATTAATCTCACCACTCTTGCAGTTGATGGTTCGGTGGTTAAACTAACAGGAGACCAAACCATAGCAGGAATTAAAACATTTAGCAGTATAATAAATGCGAGTGCGGGTCTTGATATGAAAAGCCAAAGCATAACAAATGTAAATCTTGTTGATGGTGTGGATGTTTCCGTTTTTGATACTTCGGTGGTTAAACTAACAGGAGACCAAACCATAGCAGGAAATAAAAAATTTACATCAACTTTAGAAGTAAGTGGTTCATCCAATCCTACTACTTTTGATGGTATTGGAATGGCCTTTGATACAAAAATAGGAATGATTGCAGCACAAAAAACAGCAACAGCGACTTGGTATCCGATACAAATAACTGGTTCGTATGTAGAGTTATATTCGGGTAATACTTTAATTATAACCGCAACTGGAACAACATTAAGTTTGAATAACAACAAAATAACAAACTTAGCCGACCCTTCCGCTTCAACAGATGGAGCGACAAAAGGTTATGTAGATACAAAAGACTGGCAAAATGTGAAACTAACAGGAAACCAAACCATAGCAGGAATTAAGACATATAGCAGTGGTGTTGAAATTACTGGGAATTCAATAAATTCAACAACAAAAGGAACATTCATCGTTTTCAATTCTACGAGTAATATCGGGTCAATTGCTAGTTTGGATATGAAAACAAATACGTATTACAACTTTGAAATTTCAGCGATTGTTTCGTGGTTTAATGCTACTGGCTTAGATTGTAATAGTAGTCGGATTGTTAATCTAGGAGCACCACAAAATGCGAATGAAGCGGTAAAAGACAATATCTGGATGACAATTGTGTAAAACTAACAACAGACCAAACCATAACAGGAAGTAAAACATTTAATGGGGCGAGCACTACGATAAAATATATCACTTTAACACAAACGGCTGATTTTAATAATCAAGAAATCATTAATGGTGGAAATATTACATATAATGGGGCGAGGATATTAAACCAAAATGGAGGAGATATATTCTTTTCGCAGGCAACTGGTGAGTATCAATATTTCTTATTTACTCTAAATACTGCTACAAGCGGAACCGCGAACCAAAGAGGTTATGTATTCACGAATGTAGCATTTGATGTAAAAGGAGCAGGTCTTTATCTTTCAAAACTTTTGTATAATAAAAGTGCTTCATCTGACATCGTCCGTTTTAACAATGATGGTGGTATGCGGTTTTATGGTGCTTTGGATATGAACTCAAACAACATAACAAGTGCTGGAACAATAACGGGAACATCAATTACTTCAACTGGCATGACTACAACAACATTAACGGCGAGCGGATTATTAACAGTAGCTGGCGGTTGCAAGTTATCTATTCAAAATAAAGTAGATGGAGGAACTGGACAGGGTATATTTCTGTGGGATACAGACAACACAGGATGGGGGATTTATATGGCTCAGCCAGGGGCAGGTAAAAGTCTATCTGGAGGGTCTGCGGTTGCAGGCAACGATATTTCAGGCTTTGCTATAAGATTTAGGTCTGGTTTTGCTTCAACAGATGGTTTTGTGTGGGAAAATTCTAATGAACAATTGTTAATGTCATTCAATGGGGCAAACGGAACTTTATGGACAAAAGGATTGATAACGGCTAGTGCGGGGATATCAACAACAACATTAACGACGAGTGATAAAATAACAACAGCACTAGGCAAACCGATAATCATAGGCAACTCAACAAAAAGGAGTAGGTACGACAGCGGGTTTAGAATTGTATGGGACTTTTAATAATAATACTGTGGAGCACACATACAAGCGATTACAACAGAAGATGTATATCCTACATTTGGACTATTTAATTTAGGACATAATAGCATAAATATGGGTTTTGATGCTTATTTAGATGGCACGGGATGGAAATCAAGTTATGCAAGTTCAAACTTTTTAATTAATAAATTTTCCAATAAACTTAGATTTTTGTATGATAGTGGGAAAAGTGTTGGGACTGCTGTTCCTTGGTCTAATTAAGGCCACACAGGAGTTATCGGAAAAGGTAGTTAATTTAGAAAAAGAAAATAAAACTTTACTTAATATACTACAAGACCAAACCAACCAATTAGCAGAAATACGAGCAGTCGTTTTTTCAAATGGGAAACAATAATACAACTAGACTTCACAGACCTCCACCTATTATGGATATGGATGGCGAACTAACTCCCGAATTAAAGTCTCGTGTTCTTGAAGTAGAACTAAAGACTGAGGAAAAAAAAGTAGAGCACGAATTGGAAGACAACTGGAATTGTTGTTGTATAAAAAATAGGCCAACCGACAGCAGACTTATTAAATACTTGTTTCAAATGGGTATCATTATCGCTATTATAACCCTTTGTATCGTGAGGCTATCTGAAAAGAACTTACCTTGTGAGGTTGCTAATACTTATGTCGGAATTTTAACACTATTGATTGGCATATGCCTTCCATCGCCTTCTAGTTCAAAGAAATGAACATTCATACAAATGTATTTTATAACATGAAGCATCACTACCCGAACACATTAAAGGAATGGCTTCATCAAAGCTAACACACCAATCACTCATTGGTTTATAAGAGCATTTAAATTTAGTTTCAATACCTTTCTGAATACAATAAGCACAACTCTCATTGTTTTTTTCGCTGACCCGTGAATAGAAATCACAGGCGGTCCGTCCTAACACACAGCACACAAATAATAATATTAATAACATAATATATTATACAACATATAGAAACTTTTGAAAAAGTTTCACAAAACTTGGAGGTGCGGAGGTGAAATCTCCCCAAATGACGGATTTCAAATACCAAAAGATTATTTTTCTAAGTAATGATTTTGTTGGAGATAGCAAGACATTCGACAAAAACATTCAAATGAACTTTACACCGACTAGAATGAATGTTAAGTTTATCCACTATATGAACAATTTAGCCGAGACGAAAACAAAAATCCTTCATATGGACCGCATTGGAATTATTGGAACATTCGCTGATAGCAACACGGCGAACATTTCCAATCTCGGCTACAACTTGGGGATGGTAGGATGGACTGACGGGCAATACAGTTTTAGAGTTCTTAAAACAGACAACGGCAATATTGAAACTGACTCACTAGCTGGAAGAATTGTTATTTGTTTAGAATTTCTTGGCTAATATTTATATAAACGATGGAGAAAATCAATAATGTAAAGGTAAAACCAGTTAAGCAAAACGGAGATGGAGACAAGTTGGCAAAAGGATATAAGTTATTTGACGAGCCGTTCGCCAATATATTCCTGATTGCGAGAAAACAAAGTGGAAAAACAACAGCATTGTTTGAAATCCTAAAACGAACGACCGACAAAAAGACCCGTATTGTTATTATCGCCAGCACGGTACATAAGGACTACATCTACAAAGAAATGGTGAAGCACTTCAAGAAGAAGGGAAACTCGATGGCGATATATACATATTTGAAAGCGGACGGCTACAGCGTAATTGATTACGAGTTAGACAAGCTCAACAAGCCAGATGAGGAACAAGAAGAAGGCGAGATTGTTCAGGATGGAAAGGAGGAAGTAGAAAAGCAGAAGTTTCTTTATTTTGGTAAAAAGGAAAATAAGAAGCAGGAGGGAGGTGAAAAAGTGGAGAGACAGAGCAAATACATTACACCAGAAGTTGTTTTCGTGTTAGATGATTTGGTGGTAGCGGGTTGAGGGATAAATCCGTGAGAGATCTGTGTAAAAAAAAATAGGCATTATAAGTCAAAGTTGATTATGAGTTCGCAATACCTAAACGACTTACGACCTGAGGCGATTAAACAATCAGACTACCCACTTATTTTTCCTGGTCAGAGTGTTGATAAAATGGAACTCGTATACAAGCATCTGGACCTCGGCTACGACCTTGAATACTTCATTGAAAAATACCACGAGGCTACCAAGGAACGGTTTAACTTTTTGTATGTAGATGCTGTGTCGGACGAACTGAGGCAAAATTTCAACTATCGCTTGCGATAGTCAATTGTCCCGCTTGCGGGACTAATTTCAATAAACGATTCGTTGGGTAGTAATAGCAGGGGGCTTTGCCCCCCGCACCCCCTTCTGTGGGTTTGAAAGGGTTTACCCTTTCAACCCAACAAGATTTTTCTTTGAAAAATCATTTTGTAACTTTATTATTTATTTTTTCAGAACTATATATACATGCCAACATCACCAGTGATTATCAGTAGTCCATCAGGTTATAACATCGGATACAATCCCAGTATGCCACAGAAAGGAGGAAAGAAGAAGGGAAAAAAGAAACAAACAGGTGGGAAAGTAAATTGGAAGAAGGTAGGACAAGCAATATTGGATGCTAATAGGTTTATCAAGAAGAACCAATTGATTTCAAAGGGTGCTACTTTTCTTAACGACATTGGAGTGCCATATGCTGGTAAGGTTGCGATGGCTGCGGCTAAGCAAGGATACGGGAAGCAACGAGGTGGAGCCGTTAAATTTCGTTAAACCCCAATTATCAATGTAAATTATGTTATTAATTTTTTTTACTAAATGTAATAGTAGTAATGAGAAGTAAGCCAAAGAAGAAACTTAAGCAACGTCCACCCCGAATATACAGAACCAAAGATGGCCGACCATATATTAAAGTCAAAGGCAAACAAGCATATCTCAACTTTGGAAAGAAAACAAATGACCTTTCAACACTTCAAATCGTTAAACTGTTTTTGAAAAATTCATGAAAGGGGATACCCCTTTCAAACCCCACCGGCGGGGTCGTAGGGGCGAAGTCCCTACAAAAGCCCGCGAGAAAGTGGTTGTATCCGACTTCAACCGTCTTGAATACGAGAACCGCAACCAGATACAAGACAACTACAGAAAAAATATGAACTGATACACGACGAGGACCAAAAAGAAAAGAAGAAAAGGGAAGATATAGAAGAAGAAAAGAAGAGGTTGGAAATAAAAGAAATTAAAGACCTTGAAGAGAAAGAAGAAGAAAAGAAAAGAAGAGAGAGGAAGGAGGATGCTGAAATGAAGGAAAGACAAGAAGAAAAGAAGAGGGCAATAGCAAAACTACAACGAATTAAAATGGAATTAATAGAACACCAGAAAACTAACAATCTTTTAACCATGCCTACGACACCAGCACCAAAAAGGGCGAAAACACCGCAGTCTGTAAAGATAACAGATGTAACTGACAAATTGAAAGCGAAAGATGCAAAATGTAGGCAAATAGAACGGGAAAAAATTGTTAATGAAATGATAGATGGTCGTAGAGGCAAACAGTGGCCTACTAGTAAGGTCATAATAAATAAACTAGAAGAAGCAGGCTTTATTATCCCGATTATTAAATTTGGCAAAAATAAGCCTAATTACAAAAATTCAATGAAACAGTTTCTTTACAATCACAAAACAACGACAGGAATAAAAACACCAGCGGAGGGTTGGGCTAGGTTTGGTCCTTGGTTTTCAAAGAAAATAGCAAAAAAAATTTAGCACCTCCGCCATTTGCACCAGCAGAAAAGAAAAACATCAACCACAACCAGAACCACAACCAGAACCACAACCAGAAGAAAAAGAACCACAGCTACAACCAGAAGAAAAAGAACCAGAACTAGAAGAAGAGCAACAAACAGAAGAACAGCCACCAGCCGTCAATGATGATGTGAGATATTTAATAATAGATTTCCAAAATATGCCACAAAATCAAGGAGGGACAGCAGGGCAAGCCCCCGCACCCCCGGGGTTGTAGGGGTAGGAGAGCCCTACCGCGGGCTAATGACTAATGAAGTAGACGACATTATGAAAAAACACGATTGGTATGTGGGGACGGTAGCCAGCGACGAAATAAACACATTAAAACCAGAAAAAAGAATGAAGTATGGGTTTATAATGAATTTAGATAAGTCTAGTCAAGCGGGCTCACCTTGGATTGCGGCTTACTGCTCTTTAGATGGCGATAGAAGTATAGAGATATACGACCCGCTAGCTCTGTATAAGCCGACAGAAGACTTTCAACACCAAATGAAACAGCTAATAGATAAAAGCCGTCCTGATAGTTATTTATTGATGAAGGTTAATCAAGTTAAACAATAATCAGACACCTCAGATACTTGCAGGTGGCATAGTATTAGGTTTCTTTTAGAGCGGGCGAAAGGTAACCGCTTTAAATTTGCTAGCGGTTTCACAGACTTAAAAGAAAAAGAAGCGGAGGAGTTGAAAGCTCAGAACGGCTACGGCTTTGATACATATATATGAAGTAACTAAAAACAAAAACTATATTTTTCTACATATAGTTTTTTGAGATTGTAAGTGGTTTTTTGAAAAAAAGCACTTACTATGGAGTATAAAGGTGGTCGTGCGAGTGGTATTTACTATATTAACAGCAAAAATCGGATAAATGGCACAGATTCAGATTTTAGTTGTGAAGTCAATATGAAATCGCTAGACAACCCGACACACGGTAAAATTATTCATATCTATGTGCCGAAATCGTATTACTCTGTGGCAAGTCCTTACAATACTTTTACTCTGAGTGAGAACGGTAACGAGGCGCTCATTACGATACCAGATGGCTACTACACGATGAATAACTTAAAAAATAAGCTGGCCGAAGTGCTAACCGCAGATAGCCCCAACCATTACACATACACAATAACAACAACAACACAAACACCGACCCAGAAGACGGTAAGCTATTATTCACCGTAGCGAACAATCCCATTAACATTCAACCGCGGTTTATATTTGATGACGAAACTCGTATTCACGAAATTATGGGGTTTGAGCGGTCCTCCACTTATTTCTTTGCTAATAATAACTTAAGGTCATCAAATGTCATAATCTTGACGGGCGAAAAAACATTATATCTACAGTCTGATTTAGTAGGCGAAGGTGATAACCACGTGCTCCAAGAAATATACACTGCGAATGAAATCCCGTTCGGCTCTGTTATCTACGACGGCTCGGGTAGTGAATACGGCAATCGGCTATCTACTAGTTCAAGCAATGTGTATCGGTTTTACTTAACTGACGAAAACGACCAACCCATTAACCTCAACGGGCTCGGCATTGTAATGACATTGTTAATTTATCGCGAGACGAATTATTTTAATTTATTTACATCATTTTTTAGTTTGTTACAATCTAGATAATTTAATTTAAACAAAAGTGAATATATATGAATAAAGATGACAACAAGATATAAAAATGGAAAAATATATCGTATTGTTGGTGGAGAAGGAAAGCAATACATAGGAAGCACTTGTATTCAATTGAGTAAGCGAATTTACCAACACAAAACAACTAGCGAAAAGAAAACCTGAATATCCATTATATCAATATTTTAATGAGATAGGATGGGATAATGCACGTGACTGCCCTTCCTTCCCGTCTTGTTCCTCCGTACGGGGAGACGAAAACCGTGCCGCTGTCCTCATACCGGGAGTCCGGAGGGGTGGAGAATGATCCCGGGAGGCTTGGGCTCCGTCGAGAAAACCTCGGGGTCGGAACTGAGCTGCACCCTGATGCTAGTGGGGAAAGTGCCCCCTCGGAAGCCGGTCTCGGTCGACTAAACAGGGAACGCTGTGCCTCTGACCCGCCTGTGGGGCCCAGACTACTTCCTGTAGGGCGAAAGGTTCGACCTGGGAAGGATGCGATGGGGCCACCGGGACGTTGAGAGCTTGTTGGGGGAAACCTTTCCGGAATGAGGACTGCTATGGGGCGCGAAGACGAAGCTGCCGACGACGACGACGAAATCGGCACTCCCGTTGTCGACGTAGCCATAGGCATCGTCGTTGCCGTAGTCGTAGTCGTAGTCGTGGTCGTAGTCGTAGCCGTTGCCACTGCCAGCGGGGGGCGAGTTGGGCCCATGGTAGGAGCCGCCGTGCCCGTGGGTGCAGGGACCGTCACATAGCGTAGAAAGCCGGGGACGTTGTCCGGGGTCAGAACCCAACCGACCTTTTTCGCAAGGTCGTTGTACCTTCTAATAGCTAGGTCTCTCTGACCCCTATAAGAGGTCCACTTGTGGAAAGCAGAGGGGTCGAGCCAGTAATCGACCATCTGCTCAAGGGGCTGCATGTGGAGAAAAGGTTCCTGAGGACCTCAAGATTGAGAAGGCCATCCTTTACTGCTTTCGCTAGGAGAGGGCAGAGATCCTTTTCTAAAGTCATGAGCACGACCCTAATAAAGTTGGCGCGGCTGATTCCATTCGTCTGGGGAGAGAGCTTCTTTGCCGAGCCGTCCTTGAGGGCCTTCCTGTACGTGCCCATGAAGGGGACCTTGAGGGTGGTGCGCATCGTGCGAGAAATGTTGAGACATTCTTCACGGTGGTAGACTTACTTAGAGACCAGGTCGTAATTGGGGCGTGGAAACGAGGCTGGAAGACTCATTTCGTCACACCTGAACGTAAAAGACCCACCGTGTAGCAAAAAGGTCTGGAATTTGCAAAGGAGACATTGTACGATGTTTGCTACTCGATGGTCTTGCTTGAGGGACTCCTATGTATGCAAGGAACTTGAACAGACTTGAACAGACTTGAACAGAACTTGAATACATGGTACAGAGTCGCCTCTTCTGCGTGTGGTGAACATGCACAACGGTCACCATGACCGGCCACTCATAGACTGTCAGGTGAACTAGCTGCCATGTGTGGGTGTGATCTTTACGGTGATGGCTGACCTTGTGCGTGTTCGCTGTTGGTGTTTCCAAAAGCAGGTAGGAGTTCCCCAATTCGAGCTGTTAACAGCACACACAAAGTGTGACTCTTCCGAAAATAATGGGAAATTCGAATTGTAAGTCTTGACTAGCCTCCTGTGGGAAATCGCTAACCAGTATTCAAATGAATACGCACACTGCTGTCATTTGATATCAAAATATTTCCGAGAACAGGGAAGGTACCAAAAGACGCTGGGATTGTCAATGCTAGTTTATTTAGTACACTTGCTTGACAGACTACTTGTCCCTTTCGAAACAAATGATGCAAATTCTGAGAAATAACGAGAATAATTTAAGTGCTATCACGAGTTGTGTAGCGGTTGGAGTTGTTCAAGTCAGTCTGGAAAAATAAAGTAAAAAGGGTGACAGAATGCCACTTTACCTGATGTGTTGCCTATTTACATATCAATCATTATGAATGTGGACTGGAGAAAGTGGTTAAAGGAAATGAAATTTTATATATGGGGGAAAAGGCAATAGTAAACATTTTCTAAAAAGTTAACACGGGGTAAAGGGAAATAAATTGATCTGTTACAATAACGGCAGTTGAAAACGTAACAACTACAAGTTATGACAGTTGATAAATAAATGGAAAAATGAAGTAAGGGAACTAAAAATAGAAGTGTAAACTTGAAGTAAAAACTTGAAGAAAGTTTAACACAATATAAATGTTTCGGTCCGGTATGGTATTCATCATGAGTCCGATACAAAAGTATCTTTTCTGCTTCGTCTCCTCTATTTTTCTTGCTACTTTATTTTCTTATTAATATCATCGGCGGTCACGGTTCTAGTTTTTTTTTTTTTTTTTTTTGTCTTTTCTTTCAGGCTTTCTTGTTGCAGTGGTACGATATATAATAACCGATACTGAACTTTTCTAACTATATGAAGACGTGACTGAGGAATACTTAACGAAGGGACTCCGTAATCTCCAGACCAAGGATAACCGACCGTAGCAGACCGGAACGGTACTGAAGTATTGCCATTACATATCGGGTGTGCCTGCATAATCACTTTACGCAAACAGTGTTTTAATAAAATACTTGCACCTTCTCCCCCCCGAGCGCGCTCACCCGGCATATGCGCGCGAGGAGTCGAACCGTGCCTTAATCCGCCGCCGACCAGCCTCGGGACTCCGTGGCATAGAATGCAAATACTAACCTGACTCAGTGAGTGACGGTCGTCGCCGTATTGGAGTCGTATTAATGTATTACAGAGTAATCGCGTAACATCACTTGATATTTCGAGTTTGGTCATTCAGCAATACCTAAATTTTTGCACTGTTACAGTAATCGCGTAACATCAGTTGATACTTCGAGTTGAGCCATTCGACTAGTGACAATACTTAAAATACTTGCCACTCGGCCCCGCCCGTAAGTATCGTCTTCGCTCGTGACCCATATTAATCGAAAATACTTTCCACTCCCAGACCGCGAGTATCGTATTCGCCCGTGACTCCTGACCCATATTACTCGAAATATTGTACTTGCCACTCCCAGCCCGCGAGAATCATCGAGTCGCCCG
>WBZZ01001800.1:52500-67500 GCA_019918135.1 Paulinella micropora
CGCAAACACAAAAGAGACGGCACACAAGGAGAAGAAGAAGAAGAAGAAGAAGAAGAAGAAGAAGAAGAAGAAGAAGAAGAAGAAGAAGAAGAAGAAGGCGGGCAGGAGTGAGTCGTGACTGGCGGAAGGCGGCGCCGACATTGTGCACTCCCCACTGGTTCATCAGCACGCTCAGCAGCTGCACGCCCTCGAAGGCCGCGTTGCAACCTACAACACATGATTTGTTGAATGTGCTTGTCTGCGCCAGTAAAAATGTGCCGAGCATGCTGCACTGGGTAGTGGCTGTGAAATATTTGCTCAAAAAGGGACACGATGGTATGCGTCATGAAAACGGTTGCGACTTCGTCGACAGCAGAATGTTCTGTGCGTTGGCTGTGACCCTGTCCGAAAAAGGGCACGATTGCGTGCGCGGCGTCGCCCACCAGACAGAGCTTGTCCCGCCAGCACCAAGGGCCTGTAGCACCCCGCACACACACCGCACAGGCGTATGGCCAGCGCATCAAGCCAAGCAGCAACACAACAAGAATGCAACAGGTAAAGACACAAAAGAGCGCACATTCTTCGGCGCAGCCGGAGAGAGCAAACACAAGCCAAAACACGCCACATAGCTGCTACACGACACGGGGCAAGCAGAAGAATCACCTGCCTTGATTGTGCCTAAGAAGCCTGCAGGCCGCGAGAAGAACCTAATGGCCAAAGAGCGTTTGCGTTGAGAAAACTTTGGAGTGATGTTACATTTAAGGAACCACAAAAAACGTTCTGAGAGGTACATAAAGATTTCTTTAGAAAGCGTGTCTTACTCTTTCACCACGTCCGGCATCAGCGGCACAGCGTCTACATTCGCGGACAGAACACAGTATACATGAGCGCCCACAGATACATGACACACACGCTGCGCTCATCTGTGCTCACTCTGGACTACTACTACTACTACTACTACTACTACTACTACTACTACTACTACTACCACTACTACTACTACTACTACTAATACTACTACTACTACTACTACTACTACTACTACTACTACGACGACGACGACGACGACAACTACGACGACTACGACGACTACTACGACTACTACCACTGCTACTACTACTAGCACTACTAGCACTACTACTACTATGTTCTGTACAGCCAAGTGAGGAAGAGGAAGAGTGTCAAAAAAGCGCTTCTTTGTAGTGCGCATCAGCAGCAGGTAAGGACCGGGATAGAAGCTGGAAAAGTACTGTGAAAACTTCTCGGGCATGTTGAAGGCGGCGAACGAGATCTCCGCCCCTGCAGCGCAAAGGCAGCTGGCGGACTGATGGCGCACTGGCGGCTATGGTGCGCTGTGTGTGTGCTGTGGTGTGCACGCACAGGTCAGGTCGGGCATACCTGTGGCAGGTGCGTAGAGCGTCATGGTGAAGGATCCATCCAGGTTGGGCAGACCCTGCCAGCATGTACGAGGGAACGACAGCCAGCGCACAACGGCAAAGCGCATGGCAGGAATGAGTTGAGCATGGTCACGGTCGGTGAAAATCAAGCAGTTGAGCTGTCGGAGTGGCAGAAACCATCAAGTGCGAGGCCCTGTGAGGTATTTACCATGAGGAAGTGTGAGCCTCTGGGCCAGATATGGAGAGACTTGTGGTCCATTGCGTATTGGCCGCCCGCGCGCGCAGGCATCAGCAGCTCCTGCAAGAAAACGAAAGCTGCAGTAACAAACGCAGCAACCAGCGCGCATGCGCAAGCAGATAGGAGGACCTTGTAAGATGAGTTGAGAGGAATGCCTTGGTCTTGCATCTCGTCTCCCAAAAGACCCTGCGAAAAAGTCACAAGTAAGCCGGGTGGTACGCAACGAGATCTGGCTGTGTTTCAGCTGTGCTGCTGTGTTGTGTGTGCGTGCGAGTGGGTTGGTGCGGTTGGTTTGTTTGCTGGCAGGTAGGTGGAGGTGTTGCCTTGAGTGCCTGTCGGCAGCGCGAGGATGCGCCATCTGTGGCCAGCACGTGCTGCGCCCGCGCCGACCGCTGCCAAGGGTGCTGCCCCTGCCCCCAACACACACTGCAACATACCCACCTGCCCGCCCACCACAGACCCACCAGTTGGGCTACCGGTTGCTGGAGGTAGCTGTAGAGCACGCCATTGGGGATGTCCAGGTGGTCTACGCGGTAGTCGAAGTGCAGTCGCGCCCCTGCCTCCTCGGCAGCGTCCAGCAGACACTACCGAACACATACACAGCGCTGCAGCGCTAGCCTAAGCTACGCAGCAGACACTACCGCGCGCACACCCCGCTGCAGCACAAGCCTAGCCATCACTACCGCACACACAGCGCTGCAGGATAACCAAACCGTAACGAGCGCACACACAGCGCTACAGCACTAGCCAAGTCATCATCGTTCTGACAGCTAGAAGACTGCACATCAAGGCGCTGTGGATTGTGTGTGTGTGTACTTGGTTGAGTTCGGTGCGGGAGACGCTGAAGTTGCGGTAGGTCAGGTCGGGCCCGTACGGTTGGTAGGTTAGGCTGCCGTCTCGCGCGTGGATCGTGCGTCCGTACACCGGCGTCTAGCAGGGCGCACAGCATGGGTGTGGCAGATTACGCGCTACTGCCCCACGTGTGAAGATGATGCCCACGTGACGAGCAAGTTGGCGGGAAGAAGCTGTGGCTCATGTCTAGGTGTGTGCTGCTCACGGACTCTGAATCGAGATGCATGATAGATAGCCCGCGATAGGTTGGATGCAGGAAGAGCTTGGCGGGGCATGTCAGGGGAAGTGCGGTGGGAGGTGCGAGGTGTGCAGGAAGCAGGCGGGACCGTGATACGCAGCACGTTGCCGGCCAATCCAACCTGCACCGCAGCGCACGAGAGAAGACGTACAAGAAGAAAAAAGTATAGGAATAATAATAATAATAATAATAATAATAATAATAATAATAATAATAATAATAATAATAATAGTGCTTCTCTGTCAATGGCTGATGCATTTCTGCACATGCGCCTCCATCGTCTCACCCGTGAGGGGAGTACGAAGAATTGACGATAGGCTCTAATGACACCCCCGCAAGGGCAGTTCCAACACTTCCAGACGGACCGGTATGTTCAATGAAAATACTGGTGGCACCGACGGGAATCGAACTGGCGACAGGGCCCAGATGGTAGAACTTGACCACTGGGCTATCACGGTGTCCAAAATAATAATAATAATAATAATAATAGTGCTTCTCTGTCAATGGCTGATGCATTTCTGCACATGCGCCTCCATCGTCTCACCCGTGAGGGGAGTACGAAGAATTGACGATAAGCTCTAATGACACCACCGCAAGGCAGTTCCAACACTTCCAGACGGGCCGGTATGTTCAATGAAAATACTGGTGGCACCGACGGGAATCGAACTGGCGACAGGGCCCAGATGGTAGAACTTGACCACTGGGCTATCACGGTGTCCATAATAATAATAATAATAATAATAATAATAATAATAATAATAATAATAATAATAATAATAATAGTGCTTCTCTGTCAATGGCGAATGCATTTCTGCACATGTGCCTCCGTCTCACCCGCGAGGGGAGTACGAAGATTTGACGATAGGCTCTACTGACACCCCCGCAAGGCAGCTCCGAGCCTTTCAGACAGACCAATACTTTCAAAGAAAATATCCTTTGAAAATACTGGCATCGACGGGAATCGAACTGGCGACAGGTCCCAGATGGTAGACCTTAACCACTGGGCTATCGCGGTGCCACTAATAATAATAATAATAATAATAATAATAATAGTGCTTCTCTGTCAATGGCTGATGCATTTCTGCACATGCGCCTCCATCGTCTCACCCGTGAGGGGAGTACGAAGAATTGACGATAAGCTCTAATGGCACCCCCGCAAGGGCAGTTCCAACACTTCCAGACGGGCCGGTATGTTCAATGAAAATACTGGTCCAGAAATAGACCGGTATGTTCAATGAAAATACTGGTGGCACCGACGGGAATCGAACTGGCGACAGGGCCCAGATGGTAGAATAATAATAATAATAATAATAATAGTGCTTCTCTGTCAATGGCTGATGCATTTCTGCACATGCGCCTCCATCGTCTCACCCGTGAGGGGAGTACGAAGAATTGACGATAGGCTCTAATGACACCCCCGCAAGGGCAGTTCCAACACTTCCAGACGGACCGGTATGTTCAATGAAAATACTGGTGGCACCGACGGGAATCGAACTGGCGACAGGGCCCAGATGGTAGAACTTGACCACTGGGCTATCACGGTGTCCTAATAATAATAATAATAATAACAATAATAATACTATATCTGAGGCGTACTGATGCAGCTAATGGCATATCCTCAACGGACATAAGCCTCCAATACCCTTGTTCGAGGTCCTCCACCCCCCTTGTCAGTCTCTCGCCTGATGATCGGGGCCACCGATGGAGCTCCTGAGGGCAAGACTGCACTAAGCCGAGGTTATTCCGCAGTCCCAGCAACCTCTTGCAAGACGTCACCGAATGTGCAAGTGCATACACCAAGCGCGGTTGCTAGAGCTGCCTCGAAACCCCACCCATAACAATCTGGTGTCTGCTGGGTCCTGGGCTATCAACCAGCATATGCGGAGTTTAAGATCTTTTACGCGCGCAACGACCCTCCTCCCCAGCATCTACCACCAAAGGGTTATGAGTTGGCGTCACAGTTTAACGCCTTGAGGCCATTGGGCTGGAACTCTGTTTAGCAAGTGTGACTAGGTTTTTTCATCGGGATTTCCCTCAAATATGTCACAGTCAACACTCCAAGGCAGATTTACTATATCTGAGGCGTACTGATGCAGCTAATGGCATATCCTCAACGGACATAAGCCTCCAATACCCTTGTTCGAGGTCCTCCACCCCCCCGTGTCAGTCTCTCGCCTGATGATCGGGGCCACCGATGGAGCTCCTGAGGGCAAGACTGCACTAAGCCGAGGTTATTCCGCAGTCCCAGCAACCTCTTGCAAGACGTCACCGAATGTGCAAGTGCATACACCAAGCGCGGTTGCTAGAGCTGCCTCGAAACCCCACCCATAACAATCTGGTGTCTGCTGGGTCCTGGGCTATCAACCAGCATATGCGGAGTTTAAGATCTTTTACGCGCGCAACGACCCTCCTCCCCAGCATCTACCACCAAAGGGTTATGAGTTGGCGTCACAGTTTAACGCCTTGAGGCCATTGGGCTGAACAATAATAATAATAATAATAATATTGCATTGATCTGTCATGGCCGAGCCCAAGGACCATGCGCCTCCATCCCTCGACCCAACAGTCACAACAGTGAATGCTGGGGAGGGAAGAGTGACTCTAACCATCCCTCAATAGCTATCCGATCGGCGTGTCGGGTAACTTGCAGGGAATCAACTGCAAATGATTCATGTTCCCTATGAGAGAGTTCCACAAGACTGAGTATTTGTCGAATGGTATTCAAGGGTAGCAGACATTTCATGCGGTCTGCCAGCGCATGAGGACGTTTTGTGGTAAGTATCTGGGACGCCTCGAAACCCGTAACCACCCCTAGATCGCGGAATGTAAATACCCCTTTGATCCCACGTGGTGTATGTCTTATAAAAAACAACACAACGACATGGCCTCGGAACCAACACAACAACATAGCCTCGGAACCCACATCGACATAGCCTCGGAACCCACACAACAACAGAGCCTCGGAACCAACACAACAACATAGCCTCGGAACCAACACAACAACATAGCCTCGGAGCCAACACAACGACATAGCCTCGAAACCAGTGGGACGAGGCCCAACCACCTCCTCTTCCCGTGGGGTGCCATACTGTGCACCCCTCCATAATAATAATAATAATAATAATAATAATAATAATAATAATAATAATAATAATAATAATAATAGTGCTTCTCTGTCAATGGCTGATGCAAATCTGCACATGCGCCTCCATCGCTCACCCGTGAGGGGAGTACGAAGAATTGACGATAGGCTCTAATGACACCCCCGCAAGGGCAGTTCCAACACTTCCAGACGGACCGGTATGTTCAATGCAAATACTGGTGGCACCGACGGGAATCGAACTGGCAACAGGGCCCAGATGGTAATAATAATAATAATAATAATAATAATAATAATAATAATAATAATAATAATAATAATAATAATAATAATAATAATAATATAATAATAATAATAATAATAATAATAATAATAATAATAATAATAATAATAATAATAATAGTGCTTCTCTGTCAATGGCTGATGCATTTCTGCACATGCGCCTCCATCGTCTCACCCGTGAGGGGAGTACGAAGAATTGACGATAGGCTCTAATGACACCCCCGCAAGGGCAGTTCCAACACTTCCAGACGGACCGGTATGTTCAATGAAAATACTGGTGCACCGACTGGAATCGAACTGGCGACAGGGCCCAGATGGTAGAACTTGACCACTGGGCTATCACGGTGTCCAAATAATGATAATAATAATAATAATAATAATAATAATAATAATAATAATAATAATAATAATAATAATAATAGTGCTTCTCTGTCAATGGCTGATGCATTTCTGCACATGCGCCTCCATCGTCTCACCCGTGAGGGGAGTACGAAGAATTGACGATAAGCTCTAATGACACCCCCGCAAGGGCAGTTCCAACACTTCCAGACGGACCGGTATGTTCAATGAAAATACTGGTCCAGACGGACCGGTATGTTCAATGAAAATACTGGTGGCACAATAATAATAATAATAATAATAATAATAATAATAATAATAATAATAACCAGGGGCTGCACCAACACCTGAAAGGATGGTTTGCGATGCGCTTCGCGCACACCCTCCCCCCCCCCCCCCCCTCCCCTACAGGGGTGCGAAAAAAACAGGGAATTTTAGCATCCAGGACACTCCTATTTGCGTGAATTCCAAAAAAATAAAATCAGCATCAGCATCGAGTCTGGGGCTAGCCACCCTGTCAATATGAGCTCCCAAATCCTCCTGATTCCAGAAAACACGATTTATTCCGATGGGAGAGCAGAAAATAGGCTTTTAAAAAAAGAAATTTTCGCATTCAGGACACTCCCCTAACGCAAATATTTGCGTGAATTCCAAAAAAATTATACCAGCATCAAGATCGAGTATGGGGCTAGCTACCCTGCCAATATGAGCTCCCAACTCCTCCGGGTTCCCACAAACCATGATTTATTCCGACAGGGGTGCGAAAATGCGGGGGGGTGGGGGGGGGGTGGGGGGGGGGGGGGTACACAATTTCCATTTTTCTCCTCCCCCAAACCCCCCACCCCCTTCTCCAACACCTTTCAGGGATAATAATAATAATAATAATAATAAAATAGTGCTTCTCTGTCAATGGCTGATGCATTTCTGCACATGCGCCTCCATCGTCTCACCCGTGAGGGGAGTACGAAGAATTGACGATAAGCTCTAATGACACCCCCGCAAGGGCAGTTCCAACACTTCCAGACGGGCCGGTATGTTCAATGAAAATACTGGTCCAGACGGATGGGTATGTTCAATGAAAATACTGGTGGCACCGACGGGAATCGAACTGGCGACAGGGCCCAGATGGTAGAACTTGACCACTGGGCTATCACGGTGTCCATAATAATAATAATAATAATAATAATAATAATAATAATAATAATAATAATAATAATAATAATAATAATAATAATAATAATAACTAGGGGCTGCGCCAACACCTGAAAGGATGGTTTGCGGTGCGCTTCGCGCCCCCCCCCCCCTCGGGCTGGGGTTCCCGGGGGAGGCCCCCCCGGACCCCCCCATTCCCGTCGACAGGGTACGTTCAATTGCCGGAGGTACCAGAAGAACGCAAGTGCGAGCTCTGGTGGCACAAAAACCTAAAATCTCTGGTTTTTGTGCCACCCACCAAAACTTTTTTATCGCCCAAGAGAGCGCATCGAGAGGTGTCGGGTACACCAAACATCAGCCTCAAAATCCCTGAGGTGTGCGCAAACGGCGCCTGGTGGCGCAAAAACCTGAATTTTCCGGTGTGTATGCCACCCGGCGCCACAATTTTTATATTTTCGAAGAGAGCTCATCAAGAAGTGTCAGATACACCAAATATCAGCCGCTTACTCCCTCTGGTGTGCGCAAACGGCGCCTGGTGGCACAAGACCTAAATTTCTTGTGTGGGTGCCACCCGCGAAAAAAACGGGTACGTACAATCGCCGGGCTGGGGTTCCCGGGGGGAGGGCCCCGGACCCCTCCCTGCCCCGTCGACAGGGTACGTTCAATTGACGGAGGGCGCCTGGTGGCAAAAAAAACCTCAATTTTCTGGTGTGGGTGCCACCCGCGACCAAAACCGGTACGTACAATCGCCGGGCTTGGGTTCCCGGGGGGAGGGCCTTCCGGATCCCCCCTGCCCCGTCGACAGGGCACGTTCAATTACCGGAGGCACCGGCAAGTACTGCTAAAAAACAAGGAAATTTGGCATTCAGGACACTCCCCTAACGCAAATATTTGCGTGAATTCCAAAAAAATTATACCAGCATCAACATCGAGTCTGCTGCTAACCACCCTGCCAATATGAGCTCCCAAATCCTCCTAATTCCCACAAACCATGATTTGTAGGGATGAGGGGTGCAAAAAAAGGCCAAAAAAACAAGGAATTTTGGCATTCAGACACTCCCCTAACGCAAATATTTGCGTGCATGCCAAAAAAATTATACCAGCATCAAGATCGAGTATGGGGCTAGCTACCCTGCCAATATGAGCTCCCAACTCCTCCTGGTTCACATAAACCATTATTTATAGGGACAGGGGGTGCAAAAACAGGCCAAAGAAACAAGGAATTTTTGCATTCAGGACACTGCCCTAACGCAAATATTTGCGTGAATTCCAAAAAAGTCATACCAGCACCAAGATCAAGTCTGGGGCTAGCAACCCTGCAAATATGAGCTCCCAACTCCTCCTGCTTCCCACAAACCATGATTTATAGGGACATGGGTGCGAAAATGCGGGGGGTGGGGGTGGGTGGTACACAATTTTCATTTTCCCCCTCCCCCCAAATGCCCCACCCCCTACTCCAACATCTTTCAGGGATTAATAATAATAATGGTAATAATAATAATAATAATAATAATAATAATAATAGTGCTTCTCTGTCAATGGCTGATGCATTTCTGCACATGCGCCTCCATCGTCTCACCCGTGAGGGGAGTACGAAGAATTGACGATAAGCTCTAATGACACCCCCGCAAGGGCAGTTCCAACACTTCCAGACGGGCCGGTATGTTCAATGAAAATACTGGTCCAGACGGATCGGTATGTTCAATGAAAATACTGGTGGCACCGACGGGAATCGAACTGGCGACAGGGCCCAGATGGTAAATAATAATAATAATAATAATAATAATAATAATAATAATAGTGCTTCTCTGTCAATGACTGATGCAAATCTGCACATGCGCCTCCATCGTCTCACCCGTGAGGGGAGTACGAAGAATTGACGATAGGCTCTAATGACACCCCCGCTCGGGCAGTTCCAACACTTCCAGACGGACCGGTATGTTCAATGAAAATACTGGTGGCACCGACGGGAATCGAACTGGCGACAGGGCCCAGATGGTAGAACTTGACCACTAGGCTATCACGGTGTCCATAATAATAATAATAATAATAATAATAATAATAATAATAATAATAATAATAGTGCTTCTCTGTCAATGGCTGATGCATTTCTGCACATGCGCCTCCATCGTCTCACCCGTGAGGGGAGTACGAAGAATTGACGATAAGCTCTAATGACACCCCCGCAAGGGCAGTTCCAACACTTCCAGACGGGCCGGTATGTTCAATGAAAATACTGGTCCAGAAATAGACCGGTATGTTCAATGAAAATACTGGTGGCACCGACGGGAATCGAACTGGCGACAGGGCCCAGATGGTAGAACTTGCACTGGGCTATCACGGTGTCCAAATAATAATAATAATAATAATAATAATAATAGGGGCTGCGCCAACACCTGAAAGGATGGTTTGCGGTGCGCGCACCCCCCCCCCCCCCCCCCCGCCCTCGGGCTGGGGTTCCCCGGGGGGAGGGCCCCCCGGACCCCCCCTTCCCCGTCGACAAGGTACGTTCAATGGCCGGAGGTACCAGCAGAACGCAAGTGTAAGCTCTAGTGGCACAAACACCTAAAATCTCTGGTTTTTGTGCCACCCGGCACCAAATTTTTTGGATATCCGAAGAGAGCTCACCGAGAGGTGTCGGGTACACCAGACATGAGCCTCAAACTCCCTCTGGTGTGCGCGAACGGCGCCTGGTGGCGCAAAAACCTGAATTTTCTAGTTTTTACGCCACCCGGCACCACAGTTTTTTATATTTTCGAAGAGAGCTCATCAAGAAGTGTCAGATACACCAAATATCAGCCGCTAACTCCCTCTGGTGTGCGCAAACGGCGCCTGGTGGCAAAAAGACCTCAATTTTCTGGTTTGGGTGCCACCCGCAACCATAACGGGTACGTACAATTGCAAGGTTTGGGTTCCCGGGGGAAGGGCCCCCCGGCCCCCTCCTTCCCCGTCGACAGGGTACGTTCTCTTGCCGGACCGGCAAGAAAGGAATTTTTGGCATTCAGGACACTCCCCTAACGCAAATATTTGCGTGAATTCCAAAAAAATTATAACAGCATCAGCATCGAAGCCACTCTGTCAATATGAGCTCCAAACTCCACCTGGTTCACACAAACCATGATTTATTCCGACGAGGGTGCGGAAAATAGGCTAAAAAAACAAGGAATTTTCGCATTCAGGACACTCTCCTAACGCAAATATTTGCGTGATTTCCAAAGAAATCATATCAGCATCAACATCGAGTCTGGAGCTAGCCACCCTGTCATCATGAGATCCCAACTCCTCCTGGTTCACACAAACCATGATTTATTCCGGTGGGGATGCGAAAAAAAAGGAATTTTGGCATTCAGGACACTCCCCTAACGCAATATTTGCGTGAATTCCAAAAAAATCATATCAGCATCAACATCAAGTCTGGGGCTAGCCACACTGCAAATATGAGCTCCCAACTCCTCCTGGTTCCCACAAACTATGATTTATTCCGACAGGGGTGCAGAAATGCGGGTGGGGAGGGGTTAATAATTTCCATTTTCCCCCTCCCCCCTACTCCCAACACCTTTCAGGGATGACGATGATGATGATAATAATAATAATAATAATAATAATAATAATAATAATAATAATAATAATAATATGTATGTATGTATGTATCGTCTGCCAACTGCTGAGCCAAAAGGCCATGTGCATCCAGTCCTCCATTCCATAAGGAAAGTCTCCGCACCAATCGGTGGAATAAAGGAAGTGACGGCATAGAACATTACTCTAGGAGCTTTATACCAATTAGCCCATGGAAAGGGACCGATGGCCTATGTACTCCCTAATAATAATAATAATAATAATAATAATAATAATAATAATAATAATAATAATAATAATAATAATAATAATAATAATAATAATAATAATAATAATAATAGTGCAATGGCTGATGCATTTCTGCACATGCGCCTCCATCGTCTCACCCGTGAGGGGAGTACGAAGAATTGACGATAAGCTCTAATGACACCCCCGCAAGGGCAGTTCCAACACTTCCAGACGGGCCGGTATGTTCAATGAAAACTGGTCCAGACGGATCGGTATGTTCAATGAAAATACTGGTGGCACCGACGGGAATCGAACTGGCGACAGGGCCCAGATGGTAGAACTTGACCACTGGGCTATCACGGTGTCCACAATAATAATAATAATAATAATAATAATAATAATAATAATAATAATAATAATAATAATAATAATAATAATAATAATAATAATAATAATAGTGCTTCTCTGTCAATGGCTGATGCATTTCTGCACATGCGCCTCCATCGTCTCACCCGTGAGGGGAGTACGAAGAATTGACGATAAGCTCTAATGACACCCCCGCAAGGGCAGTTCCAACACTTCCAGACGGGCCGGTATGTTCAATGAAAATACTGGTCCAGAAATAGACCGGTATGTTCAATGAAAATACTGGTGGCACCGACAGGAATCGAACTGGCGACAGGGCCCAGATGGTAGAACTTGACCACTGGGCTATCACGGTGTCCAATAATAATAATAATAATAATAATAATAATAATAATAATAATAATAATAATAATAATAATAATAGTGCTTCTCTGTTAATGGCTGATGCATTTCTGCACATGCGCCTCCATCGTCTCACCCGTGAGGGGAGTACGAAGAATTGACGATAGGCTGTAATGACACCCCCGCAAGGGCAGTTCCAACACTTCCAGACGGACCGGTATGTTCAATGAAAATACTGGTCCAGACGGAGCAGTATGTTCAATGAAAATACTGGTGGCACCGACGGGAATCGAACTGGCGACATGGCCCAGATAGTAGAACTTGACCACTGGGCTATCACGGTGTCCAAAATAATAATAATAATAATAATAATAATAATAATAATAATATACATATTGATCTGTCATGGCTGAGCCCGAGGGCCATGCGCCTCCATCCCTCGACCCAACAGGGACTACAGTGAGTATGTTGGGGAGGGAAGAGTGACTCTAACCATCCTGCATAGAAGGCCCCAAAAGGAAGTCCCTACTACCCGCACAGTGTCGGGTACCTTGCAGGAAATCAACTACAAATGATTGATCTTCCCCGCGTGAGAGCTCCACGAGACTGGGTAGGTCCCGCATGGAGGTACTCACAGGGGTAGCAGACATTTCATGCGGTCTGCCAGCGCATGAGGACGTTTTGTGGTAAGTATCTGGGACGCCTCGAAACCCGTAACCACCCCTAGATCGCGGAATGTAAATACCCCTTTGATCCCACGTGGTGTATGTCTTATAAAAAACAACACAACGACATGGCCTCGGAACCAACACAACAACATAGCCTCGGAACCCACATCGACATAGCCTCGGAACCCACACAACAACAGAGCCTCGGAACCAACACAACAACATAGCCTCGGAACCAACACAACAACATATCCTCGGAGCCAACACAACGACATAGCCTCGAAACCAGTGGGAAGAGGCCCAACCACCTCCTCTTCCCGTGGGGTGCCATACTGTGCACCCCTCCATAATAATAATAATAATAATAATAATAATAATAATAATATTTACTATATCTGAGGCGTACTAATGCAGCTAATGGCATATCCTCAACGGACATAAGCCTCCAATACCCTTGTTCGAGGTCCTCCACCCCCCCGTGTCAGTCTCTCGCCTGATGATCGGGGCCACCGATGGAGCTCCTGAGGGCAAGACTGCACTAAGCCGAGGTTATTCCGCAGTCCCAGCAACCTCTTGCAAGACGTCACCGAATGTGCAAGTGCATACACCAAGCGCGGTTGCTAGAGCTGCCTCGAAACCCCACCCATAACAATCTGGTGTCTGCTGGGTCCTGGGCTATCAACCAGCATATGCGGAGTTTAAGATCTTTTACGCGCGCAACGACCCTCCTCCCCAGCATCTACCACCAAAGGGTTATGAGTTGGCGTCACAGTTTAACGCCTTGAGGCCATTGGGCTGAATAATAATAATAATAATAATAATAATAATAATAATAATAATAATAATAATAATAATAGTGCTTCTCTGTCAATGGCTGATGCATTTCTGCACATGCGCCTCCATCGTCTCACCCGTGAGGGGAGTACGAAGAATTGACGATAAGCTCTAATGACACCCCCGCAAGGGCAGTTCCAACACTTCCAGACGGGCCGGTATGTTCAATGAAAATACTGGTCCAGACGGATCGGTATGTTCAATGAAAATACTGGTCCAGACGGATCGGTATGTTCAATGAAAATACTGGTGGCACCGACGGGAATCGAACTGGCGACAGGGCCCAGATGGTAGAACTTGACCACTGGGCTATCACGGTGTCCATAATAATAATAATAATAATAATAATAATAATAATAATAATAATAATAATAATAATAATATGTATGTATCGTCTGCCAATTGCTGAGCCAAAAGGCCATGTGCATCCAGTCCTCCATTCCATAAGGAAAGTCTCCACACCAATCGGTGGAATAAAGGAAGTGACGGCATAGAACATTTCTCTAGGAGCTTTATACCAATCAGCCCATGGAAAGGGACCGATGGCCTATGTACTCCCCAAATAATAATAATAATAATAATAATAATAATAATAATAATAGTGCTTCTCTGTCAATGGCTGATGCATTTCTGCACATGCGCCTCCATCGTCTCACCCGTGAGGGGAGTACGAAGAATTGACGATAAGCTCTAATGACACCCCCGCAAGGGCAGTTCCAACACTTCCAGAAATAATAATAATAATAATAATAATAATAATAATAGTGCTTCTCTGTCAATGGCTGATGCATTTCTGCACATGCGCCTCCATCGTCTCACCCGTGAGGGGAGTACGAAGAATTGACGATAAGCTCTAATGACACCCCCGCAAGGGCAGTTCCAACACTTCCAGACGGGCCGGTATGTTCAATGAAAATACTGGTCCAGAAATAGACCGGTATGTTCAATGAAAATACTGGTGGCACCGACGGGAATCGAACTGGCGACAGGGCCCAGATGGTAAATAATAATAATAATAATAATAATAATAATAATAATAATAATAATAATAGTGCTTCTCAGTCAATGGCGAATGCATTTCTGCACATGTGCCTCCATCGTCTCACCCGCGAGGGGAGTACGAAGATTTGACGATAGGCTCTACTGACACCCCCGCAAGGCAGCTCCAAGCCTTCCAGACAGACCAATACTTTCAAAGAAAATATCCTTTGAAACTACTGGCACCGACGGGAATCGAACTGGCGACAGGTCCCAGATGGTAGACCTTAACCACTGGGCTATCACGGTGTCCAATAATAATAATAATGATAATAATAATAAAATGAAGATTATATCTGGCTCCTTGCCATTTCATGTGCTTGGTATGGATTGTAACCACCACCTGCGTCTTCGGACGACCCTACCCTGAT
>WBZZ01001800.1:72500-75000 GCA_019918135.1 Paulinella micropora
AGGCGTGCCGGAGACAGGAGGCGTCTTCGACACGGAAGGCGTCGTTAACACCGAAGGCGTGCCGGAGACAGGAGGCGTCTTCGACACGGAAGGCGTCGTTGACACCGAACGCGTGGGTGACACGGAAGGCGTCTTCGACACGGAAGACGTCGTTGACACCGAACGCGTGGGTGACACGGAAGGCGTCTTGGACACGGAGGGCGCGGTTGACACCGAACGCGCGGGTGACACGGAAGGCGTCTTGGACACGGAGGGCGCGGTTGACACCGAACGCGCGGGTGACACGGAAGGAGCGGGTGACACCGAACGCGTCTTCGACACGGGAGGCGTGGCCGGCGGGGACGCAGACCAAGTAGCTTGCAGGGGGGCGTGCGATGGAAACGCTGGTCTGTAAAGTTTGCTACTCTGGTATCGGGAACGCGCCGCGCATCTGAATGTGCACGGACAGAAGGCGCACGCCCGTGTTGCTAGTAACCAGAGCGCAAAGGAAATTCTCCAGAACCAGGTAAAGCGTAGCTTAGACATTTACAAAAAGCCCCTTGCGTGTAATTCATAACACAAGGCAAGGGACGGAGGTTTTCTTGGGAGAGGGGAAAGGGTTTTGTGCGTGCGTCGGATTCCCCCCCCTCCCCCCCCCCAAAAAAAAGGGAAAGGCCAGGGACCGACAAACAAATAGAGAGAGAGAGAGAGAGAGAGAGAGAGAAACCAAAAGAGGCAAAGAACAAGCAAGGGATAGACAAAGATGACCAAGAAATAACAGGAAACGATTGAGAGGCAAAGATTGGCCCCGCCCCTGGCTACAATTGGTTTTCCTTTAATTCTTTTTGTCTCCTTGTTCTTTTACTGTGCACAGAGACAGATTCCGTTGTCGGTTTCATTTTGTACCGCCTTTGTTTCTGCTCCTTAGACCCTCCCGCGCAAACAACTTCTTTTTTTTACCAACCTTCCCCCTTCTCCCCCTCCCCTCCCCCCTCACCCTTCCCTTGTTTTTCTCTGCTGCTCAGCTTTTTTGCCCCTGGTGCGAGAGAGAAGAAAGAAATAGCGGTCCCCCCCCCCCCCCCCCCCGTCTCTGTACCTCTGATCTCGGTAAGGAAAGGGAGGCAAGTACGGTTGCGGGGAGAGGTGGTGAGGGGGGGGCAAGAGCGGGGAGGAAAGAGAAACAGAGAGAGAGATGCAGTAGTGAGAGTTACGGATCTTTGGTCTTGGCCAACCACTCCGCCTTATAATCCAAATCTATTTCATTTTAATGTTTTAATTTTTTTTAATATTATAATTTTTCATTATTCTTAATAATCTGAGAAGTAGGTCACCATCTAGTTAAATCAATAGCTCTTGAGCTAACGATTTGTATGGATGGCCAGAGGTTAAATTTCTTAACTTCATTAAATCGAATGCCTAGGCGTGGTAGTAGTAGTAGTAGTAGTAGTAGTAGTAGTAGTAGTAGTAGTAGTAGTAGCAGTAGTAGTAGTAGTAGTAGTAGTAGTAGTAGTATAGTAGTAGTAGTAGTAGTAGTAGTAGTAGTAGTAGTAGTAGTAGTAGTAGTAGTAGTAGTAGTAGTAGTAGTAGTAGTAGTAGTAGTAGTAGTAGTAGTAGTAGTAGTAGTAGTAGTAGTAGTAGTAGTAGTAGTAGTAGTAGTAGTAGTAGTAGTAGTAGTAGTAGTAGTAGTAGTAAGTAGCTCTCACACTTCGCTTAACCCTAAGAAATACAATTCTTCTACAACCATCAAGAAAAGTCGTTGCTTGGAAAATTAGCTTGTAATAGGTCGTGATGAGAATGGTAGCGGTGGAGGGAAGATGGAGTAGAGAGGAGGAGGAGGATGGAGGAGAGGAGGAGGATGGAGGAGAGGAGGAGGAGGAGGAGGATGGAGGAGGATGGAGGAGGATGGAGGAATGCATTACACAGACACGAGAAAAGACCCTTGGAAATAAATCATTACCCAGAAGCACGAAAGGTAACTCAAGCTTGCCTTTTTCACAAGAGGCAGGTAGTGGAATTTATTTTTGTGGACCGTAAATTGCGGACTAAGAAAAATCTTTATTGTATGGACGAGTCTGTTTGGCCTGACTCTTCAAAAATACAAACCCAGTCACATTTTTTTGCTGTGATTTCCAGACCAGTTTAATTTTTAGTAGATTTTCTTTTCAACAAAGTCTGCGTTATTGCGGATTCAAAAAAAGGTAAATTAGGATTCCTGGCTGATGGTGGCACTCTCATAAAGGCGCGTTTTTGAACCTTGGGGTTGGTTCATGTAACACAACTATCTCCATGTCACAGATATTTTCTGTTTCTCTACGTCTTATTTTCCCTACTTCTCATACTACAGTGCTGTACAAAAACAATTTAAAATTAGAGTAATTAGTGAATGCTGTTTTGCACTGTGTCATTCAGACTGTCTCTGACCTCGGGCTGCATCAGTTTCCTGTGGCTGCTTCCATTTTTTCTCCTTCATTTCTAGGTAAATCTGCTACATGCTATCTATGCCTACTATGCATCATTCCCT
>WBZZ01001800.1:90000-97397 GCA_019918135.1 Paulinella micropora
TGGCTTCACTGAGCTAATATAACGAGACATCATTCTCATTCTTGAAGACTGTGTTTGGTTGTATTACCGACTTTTTACGAGCTATCGTTGGGGGCATTACATTTGGAGTCCACATCACTAGGGTGATTTCTTTCTGCTTTGCCACACAGGCAACAGAGTGAATTTTCACTGACCTGTCTCACACGGGGACGTCAGACGAAAACAAATACTCAGCTCCCTCATAACTCTTTCACAAAACAAATAATTTGATTGGTCTCAAGCAGGTGTCTCGTACCCTCTAGCCCAATCAGTATCTGTGTGCTCACAAGGAGACATCAGATACAAACTCTCTGTCGTTCTTGCTGTTCTCACACAGAGACCGGACAGAAGAGTGAAGGAACACACACAAAACACAAACAAGCATAGGGACAGGAGCACAACACTCTACCCTTCTAGTTTGTGCATTTATCTGCATTATCTCACACATACGTCAGAGTATTTTTGCAAATCTCTGATCGTTTTCTAAAGGTAGGTCTGAGAACCTATCCGACCGACTGTCGACTTCTCAAGGAGAGCTTTTCTAGCTTCTCTATTACTATCTGTGTGTAGGTCCAAGTGCCTCATACTAGATACAATATAGAAAAGAAGGAGGAGAAAGTAATCTGAGTAAGGAGAACAGGAAATCGGAGAAAGTCTCAAAGACTATTTTTCTCAAACAAAAACAAACATACAAACAGTGTTTCATAGAGGACAGGGAATCTTATCCTACCCTCTCTATTAATTTCTCTCTTCACTAGTCAATCGACTGAAGGAGGAACAGAACACAAACGAACAAAAACCAAACATAGGAGCTGACACTGTCCTCCTGTTGATCACTACTACGACATCATGTCGACAGAGACCGCCGAAGTGAGTGAATTCTCGGAGGCAGATCAAAGAAGAGAAGAAGAAGAAGCAGGAGGAGGAGGAGGAGGAAGAGGATTGAATGAAGGAGGAGGAGGAGGATTGAATGAAGGAGGAGGAGATGAAGGAGTAGGAGGAGGAGTAGAAGAGGGCTGGGATGATGAAGGAAGATATGGAGGAGACGAAGATGAAGGAGGATTTGAACAAGAAGAGACGGGAGGAGGAGGAGCATATGGTAATCCCTTACCACCTGCCTACACGGGAGGAGGAGGACGAAAAGTGATCGACTTGATTCATAGTGATGGAGAGGAGATCACAGTGGAGGAACAACAGTGGGTGCAAGACCACTATGACCTCACTAAAAAAGAGTTTGATAACAAGATGGGGGTAGAGAAGGATACCTATGTGTGGATCCCTCAGGATCAAAGAAGAGAGAAAAGTCGTGCTAAAAAGGATGTCTATATCCTATTATCAAACACAGCACAGCTCCTCGGCAAACTGGTCTCTGATCCAGAAGAGAGAAAGAAGATACAGCATATCAAGTTTGGGGACACACACACCCACCTTGAATTACTCGATGCTATCTTTGGGGTGTACACTCAAACCCTGATTTGGGAACGTACATACGGCCCACGATGTGAGGGTTACCTCCAGTACACAAACCCAAGAGCAACGGCCAGATTCCTCGCGACTGGTCAGGAGGCAGTCGATGTAACAAAAATGAAGACCAATCTGGGTTCGAAAAACTCGAGTGGTATATTTCATTTTTTTACGATGGAAATAAAGGCCTTGGAGGAGGGGAAGGCAGAGATGGAAAAAAGCATTAAGGCAGCAGGAGAAACTCATCCTGTGATTGATGAGTTAGAGAAGACCGACAGAGTTCTGACCAAGATCAGACTGTTGATGGGTGCGTTACTGCACAAGGAGGCATGGAAGAGATGGATTCCTACCAAGGATCACTCTGTCCTTAAATCACTTAGTAACGCACCACCGGTCGCCAACAAAGCAGGTGTTGACCAATATGTGGAGAAATATAATTTTCTCAGATCTGCTTCTGAATTGGTGGCCTTTATCACTCATGCTCAAAAGCTGGTGATATCTGAGAAGAAGAAGGCGAAAGAGAATGAGGAGTTCGAGAAGACGATGAGACTGGAAAGAATGAAAGCAAAAGTGAGTGGTGCAAAGACACACCCTCCGACATATTTGACCCCACCAGCTCCTGCCCCACCAGCCCCTGCACCCTCGGGCTCAACTACGGTGGTGGTCACAAACACGGAGAAGAAGGACAGACAGAACATCATAAATGCCTTCAAGGGGAAGAAAGGAGGAGTGGCAAGTCTCATGCTATATGCCAAGACGAGCTCAGACAAAGACTCTGATGCTTCGCTTTTGAGCAAGCTCAAAGAGATCAATGCCTGCATGAAGGCTTTTCCTTGCGACGAAACGCAGGAATACGAGGCCCTTGTTACTGTTTTTGACCAATCTCTAGTCTCGGAGGGATTTGATCTGACACAGTACAAGTTTTTGAGAAAGAAGGAGGAGATTAAGAGAAACAATGCAACAGGCCTAGACGCTCAGTGTGAACTGGCGGTGGCCACACTCATTTCATATTTTCAATCTCATGGATACCAGCATCTTTGCACTGGTACTCTCATAGGATTTGAAATCTTTGAGACAGTGGCGATGAGTTTGAGGAGTGCTGTTGGCTTGGCGGCGACCCTTACGGAGGTGGCTTCCTCCTATGGGCTATTCTATGGCCGCAAGTCGATCATCCTCTATTTCTTCTCGGCGTTACACACAGTTAACCCGAGTAAGCTTACTCAGCTCATACAACAATGCTCGACGTTTAGCTCAGTGAAGTCCAAGAACTTCCTCGAGACACACGTGTTCGAAAATACGGTTCAAAGCGTTGCTCCGTCAGCACTGTTTCAAGAAGTGATGAGTGCATGCTCAAACATGGACTCGCTCACGGAGGCACATACGGCACAGGCAGGCGGTGTACCTGTTGGCGCACAAGCCACGTACACAAACAGAGTTGCCGGTTGGAAGAGACAGAGAGAGCCAGACCTGAAGACCGCATGTTGGAGGTGGTTCGCGGGCTTGCAGTGTAAGGCACAGATGGAGAACAGAGACTGCTCTTTCAATCATGATAGGCAGAACCCAACAGCAAGGGCAAATTTTCTGAGCAGGACGGAAGGCAAGGAACCGGGCCTTTTCAATATGCTTCAGATTGCCGCTGTGAACGAAGGTTGGTATGCCAATATGTGTGATGATGAGGAGTTACGAGAGGCAATCATTACCTACATGAAGAGGATGAAGGAGAAGAAGGAGGAAAGGGAGAGACAAAAGAACTTAAAGGCCTCTCAAAGAGGACGAGAAGGAGGAGCAGGAGCAGGAGGACGAGGAGGAGGAGGAGGACGAGGACGAGGACGAGGAACATGGAGAGGAGCCTCGAGGTGGCAGGGAACCCCTCAGAGAGGAAGAGGAGGAGGTCGGGGATATACCCCTTATGGAGGGAGAGCTGTTCGAGCTCCAGCCCCCCCACCCAGAGGAGGAGGAGGCTCGTGGGCAAGCTCCAACCCAAATTTCGGTCGAGCTCAGGCCTGCAACACTGCCTCGGAGACCGATACGTCATCCTACCCGGACACTACTCAAGGTAATCGTTTCGAGGTGGTGGAATGACTGGAGGGGGAAGAAGAGAGGAAGGAGAAGACTGTGAAGTTTAACCCTAAAGTCACAGTGCTTTCTAATGCTGTTGTGCAGACTGGGCCAACGCTTCCTCTATGTGAAAACAAAGATGTGGGTACACAGAGACTGCAGCCCCAAGGTAGTCTCATACCCGTTCATACAGCACGGTTACCAATGATAACTGATGCAAATAGGAAGGCGAGACTTGCGATGGAGGCGAGGAGGCCAATGGCAGACGTATCGCCTCGGCCAAGCAAACAACCACGAACAGACTCAATGTCTACGGTCGCGGCGGGTGGCGAGCAAAAAGACAATGTGTGTACTCAAGTACCACAAGACAATGTCGCTCAAATAGTAAACGCACCAGTACCGCAGAATAATAAAAATGTTAATGAGGTGAAGCAGGAGGAGAAGAAGGAGGAGTTGAAAAACTTAGAGACAAGACTCCAAAATTTGGAACGTAAAGTTCTTGTTCTCGCAGCCAATATACACAGGCCCGATGCTCTGTGATATACGGAACTTTATTGTGAAACATTGAAGACAATATTAAAAGTTGGTAATGATACGATGGCGAATATTAATATTGTCGGCAGGAAGTTTTTAAATCGATACCGGGACTGGGTGGACGGAAATATGAAAAAGTCAACGGGCACTCTCAAAGGAGTGAGCAGCCGGACGGATATCACGGGAATCATCACACTGACCTTTAAATTGAAATCCGCACGAGTATACCGTATGGACCTCTATGTCGTCCCCGGTTACCACGGGTCAATATTACTATCGTATGACCAATTGGCTACGATGGGGGCTGTGATTGATTGCGCCGCACGGCGAGTGATATATGGAGTAAAAAGAGGAGAAGAGAACGATATTGATCCCTTCAACGCTACTGACTCTTATGAGGCTTATGAGCTGAGTCTAGCGACGGATCACAAAAAGATTGCCATCGCACATGAGGCACTTGAGGTGTACGTTCACCCCCATGTCGTAAGACCGGATGAACTGTCCTGGACCGACAATTGGGAATCCCAAGTGTGCACTGTCACAGTTCCGACATCCCATTGGGACAAAAAGTCTATTGATGACTTAATCGAGAAGCGAAAGGAGGAGATTATATGTGTCGCACAAAGAAGCCCGTCGTTGGCGAGATTCGCGGAAGGAGTAGGAACAGATGTCCATATTACTAACGGATACTGTTTCCATGCGAAAGTAGGAGAAGAAAAAAGGGAGGAGTTTGTACCAAGGAGAACGGGGCGAATCCCGGATACTCCACCAGAAACTATTAAAAGTTTTATTACTGATTTCTGGGGTGACGAGCCCACGTGGCCGCGTTCACTGTCTGAAGTGAAGAAATGCTTACGGACTTTATTCGAAAATAATAAGCCGTATACTATTATCCTGCCATATAATGAGAAGGCGATATGGGCGCAGGAAATAAGGGACCGGCTTATTGATCATCCTATACCGGTACCCTCTCGCAAGCAACAGCTAGTGGTGGCTTGTCGTATGGGAACTCGTGAGCAGAGCAGTGCATACAAGCGGAAGCTCAGAGACCTCGACAAGTTGAAATTGATACCGCAAGCATTCACATGCTTTGATGGTTTTTACACCCGTAAAGCTCCTTTGCAATACGCGAGACTCTTTGACATGCTGGTGGAGCTCGGTAAAGATGATGAGCCGGACACGGTCACGTATGAAAAGACGGGCCTAGATGATGTCTCGGAAGAGGACTTAGGCTTGGAGGAGGACAGAGAACCCCTCAAGCAGCATAAGCAGATGTCTGATGAAGATTTTCAAGAGGCGGCGCGGAAAATATTGGAAGAAGGAGTAGGCACGGAGAAGGAGAAGGAGCTTTTAAAAGCCAAATTAGAGGCAAACAAGGAAATTTTTGACCCTCCACATGCAGGTGGTGTCAAGCCTGAAGATTTCACTGCGGTTATTTACAAAATACAGGGTGCGGAGCCGTCACCGGCACCACGAAGGGCGAATTTGAGTATACATAGGCGAAGATAGCGGAGGAGCTAGCAAGACAGCTGCTCAATGAGGACTTTATTGAGAGATCAACATCCTCAATAGTCTCACAACCGAGAATAGTGCCGAAGCCAGGAGGAGAATGGCGCCTGACAGTTAACTATGCTCGTGTTAACAAGGTGCTGGAGGAAGAGAGAAATCCTCTCCCGACATTAGAAGAAGGAAGGAGAGTACTGCGGAATGCAAAATTCTATTCGGTCATTGACCTTAAGAATGGCTTCTGGCAGATACCACTGGAGGAAAAGTCCAGATGGCTGACGGCGTTTGTGGTGGGTATGGAAATATACCAATGGAAAGTGCTTCCGATGGGCCTCAAGCAAGCCCCAGGACTTTTCCAGAAGGCGATGCAGAAGATGTTGAGCAGTCAGTACGATGATTTGTCTGACGGTGGCTTTATGAGAAGGCGGGGACAGAAGGCGGGAGAATATGCATTTTGCTATATCGATGACATTATCGTATACTCTAACACAATGGAGGAGCATATCGATCATTTGTCCGATATATTCAGGCGCATCGGAGCTTTTGGCCTGAAGTGCAATCTAAAGAAGTGTCAACTTGCCAAGACGAGTGTGACATACTTAGGGTACGAGATCTCCCATAATCGAGTCTCGATATCCAAAGAGAAGAGGGAGGAGATTATGAATCGACCGATACCGAAGAACCGCACTGAATTGCACTCATTCCTTGCGATGGCGCAATACTATAGCCAGTTTATACCCGATTGGGGTGCAACACGGGCTAAAGTGGAGAAAATGATAGATTTTGGAGACTTTGAGAAGTGGGACGAAGAGGCTTTGCAAGCGTTTCATGCGCTCAAAGATCTCATTTACAAAGACCCGAAAGACGGAGGACTGGTGTTAACGATGCCCGACTTTACGAAACAATTCGTAGTCGATACAGACGCATCTAAGTTTGCGATTGGGGCGGTATTACAACAAGAGGATGAGGAGAAGAAATTACGCCCAATCATGTTTATTAGTAGGAAGTTGTGTGCGGTGGAGAGAAACTATTGCACAAGGCAAAGAGAGGCGTTGGCGGTAGTATGGGCCCTCAAGAGGCTCAGAGAGTATTTGTGGGGAGGACCTCAATTTGTCAGAACTGATCATCATAACCTGTTATGGTTGATGAATCATGAACAGACGGGACGGCTGGCGCGGTGGCAAGCGTTCTTGTCTTGTTTCGATTTTACAATGGTCCATCTACCGGGAAAGCGAAATGTGGTCGCTGATAGCCTCTCTAGGCTAGAGTTTAACTCAGAAGTATCGGCGTTGGTGTCCACGGTGGAGATGGAAGACTTGTCCACTGACAAGGTGTATGAGGTCAGCCACATTGAGGCGATGGAGATGGCGAGTGGAGTCCGATATGACCGCACAGGTCTACGGTACAGTCCACAAGGCCCGGATCACGGGATATGTTGTGAGCTACATACCCAGGAGGACGCTGAGTGGTCCTATGAGGTATATGAGAATGCGAAGGCGAACATAAGAGAGGAAGAGGAGACGCAGGAAGTTTATGCGGAGCCTCCTCAAGAGCGGAGAAGTGACCTAGACGATGACCCGGAAAGAATCGGGGTACGGCTAGAAGATGGTACTATCCATATAGCCTCGCCTACCGCATGGAGGCAACAACAGGCTCAAGATCCGGAGTTTAAAGAACTGATACAGTTATATCAGAACCCGGATGAGCTACGGATGACGAAAGCGATCAAAGATCAGATGAAGGAGATGGGATGGAGAGATGGTCTACTGTGGTACAAGGGCCTTCACGGTCGCTATGCGTCACAGCCGGACAAATGG
>WBZZ01001801.1:7500-21582 GCA_019918135.1 Paulinella micropora
GGATCGGGAGCGTTTAGAAAAACCTTTAGTTCTTCTATGGTATAACTCATACTTTATACTATACATAGTATGTGCTTAATACTTAATATGTAATTCAATGAGCAAGCGAGAGATGAATATAAGAGCAGGGTGGGTGAAATGTCTTCTCCTATTGGTGGCCAACCTTGGGGTTGGCCGTGTCCAACCCTGTTTTTTAAAGGTTGGACACTTTTTTATCGTTAAATTTCAATATTTATTATATAATTCTTCTTCGTATTACACATTTTTTATATTGTCCAACCTGTCCAACCTTTTATTAACTTTTTCAAAATTTTCCAAGGTGTGGGGTATCCCCTACTATACACTTATATAGTTTCTAAAAAAAAGGGTTGGACTCGGCCAGACTTGGACACGATTAATACTAAAATGATTTTCTCTCTCTCGGTTGCTTAATATCACTCTCAGCCGTCCAAGTTGCCAAACGACGATTTACGTGTTTCTAGCGCGGGTGTGCGGATTTTCTATTTTTGACTTAGAAAAAATATAGACTTGTCTATTATATACTAAGATGTGGAGCGAAGATGACAGGAAGTTTGTTAAGCAGTTAAGAGTTGCTACTACTGAAAGTAAAATTTATGAAGTCGTGTCCAACTTCTACGATAGTGAGTTGAAACCAAGTATCGCCTTTCATAATGCTATTATATCGCTATTTAGCACACCAACGAGTGATGAAGAGGTGCTTGAGGCACTAAAAGTCATATATCCGAAATATGCTATTGTGTATCCAAATTTGAATAGTAAAAGACAAAGACTTTCTGAGGTGAGAAAAAATAGCAATAGAGCCTTACCAAAGTGAAAAAGTATATGAAATGAGCAAACTTGATAAGTATTTTAATCTGAATGAAGACGAGCGGATTGATATCGTTGAGGGGTATAAGAAAGATGTCAAAGCCAAAAATGAACAAAAAATACAGATTGATGTCCGCGATGTAATGGCTAAAATGAATGATATGATACTAAGTAATGACCCTTATCTTAAACTACTTGCTTTGATGATAGCCATTGGAGCAAGGCCTGTTGAAATATTTGACAAAAACACATATGAATTGATACCAGATAAACCTTCTTGGTTGCGAGTGAATAACCTGGCAAAAAAGAAGGGAAGGACAAAAAAATTGGACTGAGAGGCCTGTTGTCCTTTTTACTCCCCGTTTGTAATAGAAAAAGTAATTCAATACGGAACCATTTGAAAAAGAAAAAAGCAGTTATCATCAACAGCGAGGGTGTGCTTGATAAACAAAAGAATAATGAACTAAACAAAAGAATTATCAAAATCTTCCCTTGGCTCGGAATACACACAGAAGAGTAGTATGTTGCGGAAACTATACGCTAGTTTGTCGTATAGCAATTTTGCCAATCCGAAATTAGAGAATTTTAATACTACCGAAAGTAAAATTTATGAAGTGGTGTCCAACTTCTACGACAGCGAATTAAAACCAAGTATAGCCTTTCATAATGCTATTATATCTTTATTTAGCACGCCAACTAGTGATGAAGAGGTGCTTGAGGCACTTAAAGTCATATATCCAAAATATGCTATCGTGTATCCAAATTTGAATAGTAGGCGACAAAGACTTTCTGAGGTAAGAAAAAAAGCCATAGAGCCTTACCAAAGCGAAAAAGTATATGAAATGAGCAAACTTGATAAGTATTTTAATCTAAATGAAGACGAGCGGATTGATATCGTTGAGGGATATAAGAAAGATGTCAAAGCAAAAAATGAACAAAAAATACAAATTGATGTCCGTGATGTAATGGCTAAAATGAATGATATGATATTAAGTAATGACCCTTATCTTAAACTGCTTGTTTTGATGATAGCAATTGGAGCAAGGCCTGTAGAAATATTTGACAAAAACACATATGAATTAATACCAGATAAACCTTCTTGGTTGCGAGTGAATAACCTAGCGAAAAAGAGAGAATGACAAAAAAAGAATTGGACTGAGAGGCCTGTTGTCCTTTTACTCCCCAGTTTGTCATAGAAAAAGTAAATTCAATACGAAACCATTTCAAAAAGAAAAACGCAGTTATTATTAACAGCGATGGTGTGCTTGATAAACAAAAGAATAATGAACTAAACAAAAGAATTATCAAAATCTTCCCTTGGCTATCAGAATACACGCAGAAAAGCAGTATGTTGCGAAAACTATATGCTAGTTTGTCGTATAGTAATTTTGCCAATCCGAAATTAGAAAATTTTAATACGTGGGTAAGCAATGTATTGGGACATGGCGATATGCTCACAAGTTTTAGTTATAGTTGGGTTAATGTGGCCGACCCTGAAGAAATTAAGGCAGAAGGGATTAAAACAGAATTAGAGGAGTTGAGACGCAAAATAGATTTATGTTTGAATTTAAATAATACTAACGAAATTGAAAGTGAGAACGGAGACGAAGAAAGCAGTTATGTACAATTAGGTAAAAGCGCTAGCAGAGAGGATAAGTATAAATTGCTTGAGCAGATTTACAATGATGACCCGAATATTACAAATACTAAACTACGAAAATTAAGCGGGATTGGAGCCGTTATTGTCAATACGTTTATCAAAGAAAAGAGGAGTGGAGCGACGAAGAGCGAAGCGAAAAAAGAAGAGGAAACAAAAGCGCCATTAAGACGAAGCACGAGAATTAAAAAGAAGGCTAATACTTAACAACTACTAAAGGCGATTCGCCATATCTTGCTCTAAGATTAGACTCTCGTCTGTAGCATTTAATAGAGCAGATTGTGAAAAACTCAATACAATCTACGCCATAAAAATCGCCTGCTATAATTGGGGGGTGCGACTGAAATGTGCGAGACAAACCGCATATATTACAAAATTCTTCTCCATATTTTGGCTGGGCATCTCTGAATAAACGAATGTCCTTATATGTCCAACTATATCACTCGGCAATTCGCGTATTATTATCAATGACATGTTTTATATAATATAAAATATAAAATGAATCTTTTTGGTCAAAGCACGAATACACCATCGTCATCAACTACATCGTCATCTTCTTCTTTATCTATTGATAGCATAAAAGACGCATTTCCAACAACCGCCTTTGGAGAATTGCGAACGGCCACTCTGTCGCCAGTATTACAAAATGTATTTACATATGGTATTAATACGCGATTCTTTGACAAAACAGAAACCAACGGCGGGGTGGTATCAACTGCTAATTCAATGGCGGTTTTGACTACATCGGCCTCGGGTAATTCAACTGCGCAGATTACGACTATTGAGCGAGCCAAATATAGAAGTGGTATGGGTTTAGTTGCTAGATTCTCCGCATTGTTTCCATCATCTATCGCCGCAGATAGTTTGAATTGCGATATTGGCATAGGCACACCAGCAGACAATTTATGTTTTAGACAATCAAGTTTGGGAATGTCTGTTGTAAGAACGGCGGGAAGCGTAGAAAATGTGGTCAGTCAATATGCGTGGAATGTTGATAAATGTAATAATACTGGAAACTTCCCCGCGATTGATTTTACCAAATTGAATGTGTTTGAAATAGTTGTTCAATATCTGGGTAGCGGTCAAATTACATTCAAAATAGAAAACCCGCGCACTGGACGAATGAAAGTAATTCATGCGATTAAATACGCGAGCACTGCTACTACTCCATCATTGGATCAGGCGGCGTTTGCTATTTATGCGAAGGCGTATTCGTCAAGTCTGGCATCCGTTGTAATGAAAACGGCTAGCATGTTTTTAGCGGTTGAAAGAGTTATTGATCGGACTATTGCTATAACTAATTCGTATGACAATGTCAAGAGTATAGGATCAACTGAGAATGCCATATTTACTATTAGAAACCGCGCCACATTCAACAGCAAAACGAATTACAACATAATCTACTTTGAGAATTTATGTGTTAGCAATTCAGATACTAAAACGTGTATCGCGAGAATCATTCTTAATACCACATTGGGAGGAACACCTTCTTATTCAAATTACGATACAAACACATCGTTAGCAGAGGTTGATACAGCGGGGACAACAAGAACAGGTGGAAGTGTGATATTTACATATGTGTTGTCTGGTGGTTCATCCATATACATTGATTTGTCTCAATATAATATCAAGATAGGGTCAGGTAAGACATTTACTATATCCGCACAAAATACAAGCGGTGGAACGGCGAGCATTTATGCTTCATTGAACTGGATTGAAGATCAGATTTAAACAAAAAAAGAAAGGTTTATTTATGGCAAAATATTATATCATAGAATATTGTATTTGCTCATCAACTTTCTTTTCTATCTCTATTGACATTTTTTTATGTATTCAAACCCCTTATCCTTGATTAACTTTTCTGTTATACGCGCGTGATTTTTCTTCAAATATATGTAGAATTGGTCAATATTAACACCACAGGGAATTTGTTCTTTATGTTGTCGTCGTCTGCGTGAGTTACTATTTTTGATTAGAGTGAATAGTGTATCTAAATTTTGTATGTAGGTCATTATATTCATGTATTTTTATATTCCAAACGTGGCTAAACCAATTGGATTCTTTTTATGATAATTAATTTTTTTTGTTGCGACATTTTACATCTATTTTCTTGATAATATTCTCGTTTTCGCTGACATAAGTTCTCTCTGTTCGCTTCGCGATATTCTTTCATTTTTTGTGATACATATTGTTTATTGTTCTCGCGATATTCTTTCCCTTTTTGCGATATGTAATCCTTGTTCGCTTCTCTCCATTTTTTGTTCCTTCGTGCTATATGTTCTTTATTGTCTTCACAATATTCTTTGTTGGTTCTACCTGCTACACATCTATTTACACATTTTTCTGTATTTCTTATTATTTCACCCTCTCGCCTAAGTAATTGTATTTTATTGTCGCATGGATATTCCTCAACTAATTCAACATACGCATCATCATATTTGACTATTTCAAAAGAAGATACGTAATAATGAGTACCATTCATCCACTTTTTATACCTTTTTTTGTGTTCAAATAATCGCTTATACAAAGGTTGAATAGTTGAACCGATATAGACTTGATCAGTTTGATATGATCTGAGACTATATATTTTTCCTTGTTTATAGTCTGGCATTATCGTTTTATATCTTTACATATATTTTATCATACCTTTAATACATAATCAAAAAATAAATGTTTTTTTTGTGTTTTTTTTCGTTTAAGCATGATACGCCTTTAAGAAAATACTAACCTCAAAGTTCAAAGGAACCTCCAAAACTTCACCACTCGCATTTCTAATGACAATATCAATAGACCTTAAACTTTTCGTGGTATTAAAGGGGACATAATCGGCAACATCGTTTGACGATTCAAAATAACACTGGACTCCAAACGGTCGATCTAAATTACATTTACCAACGACAGAGAAATTACCATTTGCTTCAACTAAACCAGACTGATTTAAAGCACGGATATGGACATAAACGGCCGTTTCACCGATTATATTCACGATGGATTGCATCGTGGCACTCGCTGCCGCCGAAATATCGGCAGTTAGTCCTATCTTATCTCTAATCGTGCTATTATCGTAATCAAAAGCATACGTATCACCAGTGAAAGCAAAATTCAATTATTAACGGAGTTCAAAGTTATAACTACAGAGTTGGGGGTAATTGCTGAATTAATTGCAGTTTGAAGGGCGGTAATAAATGTATCAATGGTGTATTGATTTTCTGTTACGATTGCCGTTTTTGTAGCGGATCCAGTTGTTTTAATCAATGTGAGAGTGTTGGCATAACTCGGTATGTTTGGGAAAACGTTTGGAATGGAGATACTTTTAACGACATAAGCACTGATTATATCAATATTACGACCAGTTGCTGGTAAATCAACGACGAAACGGCCATTGTGAGTAGAAGCGGATTTTGATTCTGTTTTATCGCTTGAGGAGACACGAAGGAGGAAATTTTTGCGGGTGCGCTTTTCGTCTTCTAAGTTAGAGATTGTAAATGACATTGCTATATTATGTATTTGGATTTTAATATAAAATCCGAATTATATATTATTCTCATTTTTAATTTTTTTTATTGTTTGACCACGGCACGCGATGGGTAGATAGAAGCAACTTTGACGTATTTCAACCAAGCGGTGATGGATTTATCTACTTCCTTGTAATCATTAGCATAACGAAGAGTGACTTCCGCAGTCCGTGAGTTATTAACCGCAATTCCAGATGCTCCAATGTGTGGCGACTGATTGAGTGTCTGAATGATGGCAGCAAATCCTGAGTTAGATGTAAGTCCTGTTTTATCCCCAGTAGAATAATACTTACGAAAGTTTTCAAGAGAAACAGATGACGACATGTAAGCATCACGAATGCCCATAGTCGCTTGGAGATTGTTAATATACAATTCGGCACAGCCTCTCTGAACTGCAGCAAGTGTATCAGTGCTTCCACCAAGTTCCATCTTCTGTTGTGGAGCATACCAATCACCAATACGGCACTGATACTGCTTATAGGGCATTTGAGCAGTTCCAAGGTTATCAATATTAGCATTTTCGGAGAGCACATTTTGCGTGACGATATACAAACATTGAGCGCGTGCAACGGCCTTATTCACTTGAAGATTAAAATCAACAGACGTGCCAGGATTCGCCTTTTGGTTGTAATATGTTTCATAAGTGTATGGGAGCCCATCCTTGCTTCCCATCTGTTCCAAAATATTTCTCTGGACACCGGGAGCAAGAGAGAATGTTTCCAACATTACAACTGGATTTGTTACGGTGAAAGTCAAACCAGTGCCATTAAAACCAGCAGGAATAGAAGAAGTTTTCCCATCACCACTTCCGATAATGGCAAATGCTTCCTGAGGTGGTGCAAATGTCAAACGAAGCCTCATACCACTAATCAGAGAGGGAGGAATGAGAGTTTCTTCATTAAACACTCCCGAAAAGTAATAAAGAGGAATACAAACCCTCAAATAATTACCAGTCGCAACGACCGTGGGAGTATTAACGGCAAAATTAACGACTGAATCGTCAGTACTATTAGCATTAACTTCAACATTTTCTCGTTGTCCAGCCATCTGTGCCTGTCGGCGGTAATCAAAAGGATAATGCCAAGGGAGAATATTTCGCACCATCTTGTTCAAATCTTCAATTCGTTCAAGTTCGCTACCATCCTTACTTTCCAACAAAAATCTTTCAAAAATAGCGGTTGCGGGAGTGTTCTGGAAACCAATACCGCAGTTATTCCCCGCGGTAGTAACCAACCCGTCGGCCTTGACATTAAATGGCAGATAGCAATTCTTTCCATAAACAAAATCAGTGCTTGCCTGTAATGTAAAAATCATTTCAGTTCCCGACGCACTGCTGTAAGTCTGCTGGTCAGAGAAGTTCTTCTTAAAGATAGAGCGCCAGACTTGCTGGCAACTCATATCTGAGGTTGTTGAGGGTCATCAACTCCTCAGTAACTTCAATCTCCTTTCTTTCCATTTTTTTTTTGTGGTTGTGGAATTGTAAAATTCGCAATGCTACTATACTAAAAAAATAATAATAGAAATTAAAAATAATTATTTATTCACCTGAAACGGATTGTTTAATAAAATCAACTGATTTCTGTATGTTGTCAAGTCTCACATCTTGTGGTGAAGTCAATTGAAACTCTCTTGCCTCAGCATTCTCAACTGCTTTCTTTAAATAAGCCAAACTGCTAACAGCAGTGTCCAAATCAACAACGTCCGCATTTTCTTTTTTATCAGAAATGTCTGTTAATGTGTTTTGAATAGTGCTCTTCTCATACGGGACAAGATCACCAAATTCAGTCAATGGCTGATTAACTAATGGGGCACCATGACTACTCCACAATTCAAACTGGTTTAGTTGAAACCCATCACTTTTCGGTCGGTTTGCTTCATTTATCTTCTTAATAAAGTCAATTGGCAAACGTTTTGAAGCACTTGACTTTTTAATCATTATATAAATGCGAATATATAAATATCCGCATAATATATTATTTTATCAATTACCATTAATTATTTTTTTCATAATTTGTAAATTCTGGTGCGTAATTCTTTCCTCTTTCATTTTCTTTAAATCCGCTATGGCTTGATTTACATCAACATCATTAGTTTGCGCAACCTCCTTAGGTGGTGGTGGAGTTTCCTTAGAAGCATCTTCCATTGCTTCTATTTTACTTGCTGGTGTTGTGGTAGTGTGTTTCGGCACGGCAACAGGAGTGGGATTGACAGATTTTGGTAAAGATTGTTCAATCTTAAGTGCTGGAGACATCTCAATAGGTTTGGCATTTGGGTTAGGAGATGAAGTTTTTGCCGATTCTATGTCTGGTATTTTTCTTTTTAATGATTCATCTGGCATTTGGTCTAGTTGCTGTTCATTGTTCTTACTTCCTTTGCTTACTTTTGGTTTTAATTGACACTTAATCTTGCCACTCTTAATATCCTCTTCTATCTTCTTTACTGCTAAGTATTTGGGCGATCCTTTACGAATTGTGACGAATTTTCCTTGCGCATTTTGTTTATACCAAATAGCAATTGCTTGTTGATAGCAAGTCTTGTATAATTTAGTTGATTCCGTCATGTCATATATTATGGCGAAAAAAAAACCATTTAATTTAATTTTTTTTACAGGTTTGTCATATCTCTATCCTTATTTAATCGTAATATAGTAGAGAAATTCTTTCTAAACTGGGTCGTTCTATCACTAGCCGTATTGTTCATTGCTAGAAACGAATAAGGTTCTGCCGTAGCATATTTAACCATATTGTAAAATTCTTTTTTGGTGAGAAAAGGACTTTCATATTCATCTGCCAGTCTGTTCGCTTCTCCTTACTCCATTAAAAATAATCATCCAATCGCAATTAATTCTTATTCTTCGCGGGAGTTGTGTATAACTCTGAGTTGCTACCCAGACTGACACCTTAGCATGTGTTGAAGCGAAAAACAACTCAGTAAGCACTTCTGATTTGAGAAAAGTTGTACTCTGCGCGATATCATCCAACAACAATAGTATTTTTGGTGCCTTCTTAAACCCTTTAGTTTTAATCAGTTCTTTTTGTTTGGTTAATATTTCTCTCATTAACTCAGGCCTATCTTCTTTGATTATGTCTTCTTTTTTTAACTTGAGAGTGTCCTCCAAAATCGGGCACGGACTTAAGCAAAAGACAACTATTCTATCATAAAAACCTTTCAACATGTTCTTTTTGGCGAGTAGATTACAAATCATAACTGATTTACCCCCGCCAGTGCTTGCACATATAACCATAGTCCCCATTTCTGGCAATATTCCTTCTGTTTGAATAGGGAGCAATTCAATGCCATCTCTTTGTGTTTTAATTGGTTGTATTTCTAAGTCATTCTTAAATTTTGGCGGTTTTTTGTTATCTAACTCTGTTATTACTGGCCTGTCAATGGTAAATTCCTCGTGTGCTTTTTCTATATTGGTTTTCTCCAGATTCTGCTTCAAAAGTGTTTTTCGTGGCAACTTGTTTGCTATTAATCCTTTACGTATAGATTTAGGCATGTTTCACTATATTATGGGTTTTGAAAATAGTTTGAATTATATCTATAATTATCATATTCGGCACCAAAGGGTTGGGGTGGTGAAGCATAATTATAGAAATAAGGAGAGTAAGGACTACCAAAAGCATAATTACTTGGAGGATTGACGAGCGGTTTAAAATCCTTTCTTTCTGGGCGAGTTTGAACTTGTCGCGGGATTTCAGCAGGGAAGTTTCTAGTCAGTTTTCGTTTCATTTTTGGAAACTCTCTTTTTTCGCTCATTCTGGTCTTGATGAGCTCTATTGTATCTATTCAACATAAAGTGATTATTTGTGTTGCCATAACGTGTGTTGTCTAATTATTCAAAATCATTCTTGGTGTCTAGCATGCGATCGCGTCTTAGTTCGTTGCCTTTAATAAGTGGGTTTGTTTGTGAAGTGCCGATACCTCCATTTTGGTCGCTTGGCATTAGAAAACGAATAAGTGCTAGTAACATGTCTTCTCTTTCATCGGCGGGAGATTTCCCCATAAGTTTATCAACCAATTGGTCAATGCTTCTCATGCTATCAACCATTGCTTGATTTGGTGTTGTTGCTGGATCTGGATCATCTGAAACTTTGTATTTTTTCATCATTTCTTTGAGTTTTTCATCTTTAACTTTCTCCTCCCAGAATGGAAGTCCCTGTTTTGCTCCACTTTTATAAACATGTCCTTCATACTCTGGTTGTGGATTTGGTGGTGCTGGTGCTTGTGTTGTTTGCGGTGGCATGGTTTGCGGTGGCATGGTTTGCGGTGGCATGGCTTGCGGTGGCATGGTTTGCGGTGGCATGGTTTGCGGTGGCATGGTTTGCGGTGGCATGGTTTGCGGTGGCATGGTTTGTGGTGGATTTGCCCGAGGTAGATAAGATTTCGTGTATTCCTCATCTTTTATTTCTAGTTCTGTCAATTGTTTCATTTGTTCTCCATAATCTACCCTTCATATCTATGTAAATTCTCCTATCCAATAGATCATCTGCTTCTGCTATCCTTGGTTTGCTAGCCCCTTGCTGTAAGGCTTGTTTACTGGCTTCTTCCCATCCACTTTTTGGATCATCATAACTTGATAGTTTTATTTTCTTTCCCGTTGTCTTTGTCAATAAATTAACAAAACCTTTCAGGTGCTTTACTTGGGCAGTTTTATCTTGGAGTATAGCCAAGTTATTGCCCAGTCCGATTGAATCAAAATTGGGTGCTACTACCATATTGTCTGAGTATGCGATCGGGACTTCAACACTAAGATTTATGTCTTTTTCTATACTTGGTGGAATATCTTTTATGCTCTGTGTATTTATTTTTTATATAAAATTATTAATTGTAGTTTCATTCGCCGGTGCGATAAGAGAATATCCTCTCACGCCATCCGCTTTTTCTTGTGATTTCACCATTTGATTAAACGAATTCACCAAGTTTTCATATTGTTTGCTGAATGTAGCAGGATTGGCTATTTTATTTACTTTAAAGTTAGTGTCTTTATCAAAACCGCCCACATTATTCATAACCCCAATCATAGAATTTAATGTTTGATCTACATTGTGTATAAAAGCATTGTATTTCGCATCTGGAGGTGTTAATTCAATAGTTTTCCAGAATTTCATCGCGTCCAAATATGATACTCCACTGCGGACTCTCCCTTGTGCTTGTAATGCCATTTTAGATATATCTGCTTTTGAGAGCATTGAATTGTAATTGTCAGAAATAGTTTTAGCAACTTCTTCGCTCGCCAATCCATTACTCGTTAGATAATCGCTCATATTGGTAATTCTTTCAAAGTATCGTTGGTCGGCGAAGTTTTGGACATTTTTATCACCAGTAGCATACAATAAATCATGTTCAAAAGCAACTAAGTCCAAAGCATCTGCTGGTAGAATGTAAGGAAATTTGCCACGAGTTATATTTTCTAATTGAAGACGGCTTTCCACTCGTGTGCCCCCACCATTATAATTACTTCCCTCAGTATGAATTCGTTCTTCTTCCAACTTAATGAGAGCATCTGGCTGAGCAGACCATGTGATGTATATGTGATGTAGAAATGCACCAAAAGCAACCTTTGCAGTGGTATCAACACTGCTTTTAAATGTCTGCCATGCCATCATTGTTGATACCTGTAAGCCTAATCTTATCAACATATCCTTCAACACATAATCACCTATTCTTTGCTGTCCGCTTGCGATTAAACGAGGATTAGGCGGAGGCAAACCCAATCTCTCTGGCGCTTCATTTCCTGCTAGTACTAGCAAAAGGGTATTTAAAGCATCTGATCTTCTTCTTCCAAATAATCCAACATTCATCGCACGTAGTTGTGGATTGTTGGCAATTAATCTCAATACCTGCCCCCACATTATCCTGTTCGCACCATATCGCCCAACACCTGTAGCAAGGTTAAGTAATCTGTTATGTCTGGGACTCATAATTATCTCCTGAATACTTCTAATAATAGCATTAACAAATCTTTCTACACTTCGGGGGTCATTACCTATTCATGGCACAAGCATCTTGTGTTCGTCGCCTATCTGTGCTTCTATTAAAGCATCATCTGGGTGTTTTCTCTCCCACTCTTCTCGGTTTTCTTTCCATTCCTTATAATTCTGCTCCGCTTGTGCTCTATCCTCTCTTCGTATTACGCGAGTTTTGTCCGCTTTGCGTTTGTTTTTCATATACGTTAAACCCTTATCGGTTAATCGTTTTAAGTCTTCTTCTTTATATTCTTGTTTTACCAATTGCGCTATATCACGCTTCATTTGCTGGATATTGTCTTCTATGTGCGCTATATCATATTTATCGGTAGCCATTGCTAATTTTCGCATTTCAATCATTTGTTCGTTCATGGGGCAGTTCCATGTTTTCTTTCAAATTCTTTCATATCAATGCCGTCATCTTGGAGGTGCGCTTTCAGTTCATCGTAATTCATATTTACATAAATACTTTGCTTATTGTCCAACGCACTAATCTTATCTTTTAAATCCTCCATAGTATTCCCCCTCTTTGTTGAAGCATCCAATAATCTATCCGCTCTAAGCCTCTCGCGTGTTTGATTATTGATACCTTCATTAACTTGTTCAGCCCAATCAGCATCTGCTTCATCCAACAAATACTTATGTTCGCGTCTAATTTCGTTGTAATATGTAAAAAATGGCTTTTCGTGTGGCATTTTTTATATCCGCTATTATATAGCATGGAAAATAAAAAAGAAAAAGGCAAAGACGAGCAACAACTTGAAGAGTTGGAAAGGCTAGGGAAGGAAATTGACCAAATCCGCATCACTCAGAACTTAGTGAATAGAAACCCCAACATTTTTAGAAAACCTGAAAATATCCTTTACCGCTTACCGCTATCAGATAAGCAACGAGAAGCGATTTATAATAATATAATTAAAGAGAAAGATAATATATAATGTTGTTAATATTGTTATTTGCGTGCTCCGCTATGTCGCGGACTGCCTGCGACTTTTACTCGCGATACTCAGAAAAAAAGAATGAATCGTGTGCTTATTGTATAAAGCAAGGTGTAGAATCTGGTTTTAAGTGTGTTTTCATAAATAACGGAAATAATATGTGTCGTAGTTTTGATGAGGCACTGCCTTTGATGTGTGTTGGCGATAGTTCGTCTTGGTACAGGACACATATAAATGAATGTGGTAATTTATGATTTACTTCTTACCACCTCCAGAACTTGGTGAAGGAAGGCATATGCCTATAAGTAATGTTAGGATTCCGACATAAGTATTAGCAACCTCACAAGGCAAGTTCTTTTCAGATAGCCTAACTATACAAAGGGTTATAATGGCAATGATGATACCCATTTGAAATAAATATTTAATCATTCTGCTGTCGGTTTTCTTATTTGACATACAGCAATTCCATTCGTTCTCAATTTCATTGTCAATTTTTTTCTCTTCTGTCTTTAGTTCAATATCCAAAACGCGAGATTTTAATTCTGGAGTTAGTTCGCCATCCATATCCATAATAGGTGGTGGTCTATGAAGTCTAGTCGTATTATTTGACATTTTCTCTAATTTCTTGTAGTATATTCATAAGATTTTTATTTTCTTTTTTCTAAATTAACTGCCTTTTCCGCCATGTGTTGAAAAGCGCTGACTAATATTGGTATGAAGTCCGTGTATGATATACCTTCAAAGTTTCCATTCCATCATCCGCTTTTATTCCACTTTCAGATACAAATTCTGGAAATATTTTTTTTACTTCATCCGCAATAAATCCGTGGTTCTTTTTCTGTTTCTTTTCGTCTGATTTCAAATAATATGAACAGCAGTTTTATTTCATAAGTTTATCGCAACAATCCCCGCAGTCTAGTGTTTTAATATCTGATTTTAATCTCCTGTCTGAACCAGAAGACCAATGTATTTGCTCCTGCGGCAAAAAATACATATCCTGTATTGATTCTCACCGTTTGATAATGAAGTCGACCAAGCGTGTAATAATCCACCTGTATTCATTACTACCGCATAAACCTGATGAGTCTCCTGCTTTTCATATATTATTTGCGGGTTGGACGTATTGCCGTGGTCTTTGTCTTAAGCGTTAAAATCCGCTGGATGTTGTTGCA
>WBZZ01001802.1:5000-25000 GCA_019918135.1 Paulinella micropora
ACCTCCAACTGCCTGTGTTGTTAGATATGCCATAGCACTCTTTTGCTCTAATGTAGCACTAGTAGTGCTTGTGTTCCACTTAGAGGTATTTACATTATACATAAATGTTTCTTGTATAATTGGTGTGTATTGTGATGTTGCTAATTCACCAAATGCTGTTTTTTCAACATTAGTCTCAAGATAACCATCATGCCCGACTTTTACATTCACAAACTTTCCGTCGGGATTTTGTGCGACCAAATTTCTCTGGTGGGACATTGTAGGTCTATATTATTAAAAAATAATAAATTAACTATCAAAATTAATAATTACCCACTTAACTAATTGTAATAACATTTGCCTTCACTTGAACCTCTCGCTGAGTGATAGCAAGAGTGTAATGATTGAGACCAACATTTGCAGTAGTAGCCATCATCTCCCAGCGTCTCTCTTGAGAAAGGTCAAGCCCACTAATTTCATTCTGGTCTTTACTCCAAAGCTGGCGAGTGTTGTCAAACGTATCAACCCAGAACCAGTTGTATTGATAGACATGCTATTTACCAAAGCACTACCTTCAATCTTACTTTTTAGATACATGTAATCTTCAAGGGTTGTATTAGCAGTGCTAATATTAAATTCTTGAAGTCTAGACCCGTCAAGGGTAGTATAGAAGGAAGTAATCTTTGAACCATTCCTATTATCGTTATCATACGCAGTATTCTTTGTTTCTTCATTATTAAATGCTGAATGGTAAATTTTCTTAACTCTCCGTCCGTGTCCTCTATCAAACCTCATAATAATGTTTTGACTTGTAGATGCCTGAATTGTGTTTTTGTATGAGTATGGGTAGTCAATTGTGAAAGACATACCTTCGGCACTGCTCACTTTTTGTTGAATAGACTGGATAACATCAGGGTTTGTTTCAACCGCTAGAAACAAGTTTAAGTTTGCTACCTGCGAATTAGTGGTGCAAGGAAAAGAACCTTGATTTGCTGTGTTAATAGTGGTAGCCAGACCTGTATTTGCATCAACACCACCAACGTGATAAATAGTTCTGTTACTAGCCGCCCAAACAATTCTCATGGTCAGAATTTCAGGAAACATAATAGTCTTATCTAGTGCGAAAATAGTATTGTAAATCATAGACAATGGAATCTTCACATAAATGATGGGGTCTGTGTTAGCACCGCCAATACCTCCCTCAAGATACTTTGCCTCAGTGTATGAAACATTCACAGCAGACAAAGCACCCGCTCCAGTTGTTAGCAAAGTATCATCATGTCTTCGCACATTAAGTGATGGAGGAGCGATAGCCCCAGCAATAGCATTACCAAAACGATTCAATGTTGCCTGAAGGTGAGCATCGGTATCAATACTAGCCGCTACAGTCGCAGCACTTGCCTGTTGTCCAGCATACACGTTAGCAGTAAATGCTGTTGTTGCTCGCCCATCAGCATTACACTTTTGAAGCATACACCCAACACCATTACCTGCTCCATGGTTCTCAAGTGCCAAAAAGTCCTTCAATGAAGTCTCAGGCTTCCAAATCATTTTCGTAATAGTTTCGACATTATTCAAATCACACAAATAAACACCACTACGGGTTTGAAGTTGAATCTGTCTAATCATACTCAAACAATTTATAAAAATACGATTGTGTCTATCTACAACTCCTGAAGCACCAGGGATGTAAGTGAAACTCAGCACTGACTTTGCCAAGTTAAATGGGCGACTGATAAGGTCAAATGTGCTTTCCTGACCGCCCGCTGAAGTAACAACAACATTTCCTGCTCCTTCGCGTGGAGTAAGTTTGTTAAGGCGATACGAACCACTGATATAATCAGTCTTACTGAAGTCTAATTCTCCGCCGTGTTGAGTTGGCATTTTGTTTTTTGATTTTTAGGCAGTAGTGTAAGATGATTAATACACGAATATATATTTATAGAAAAAAATAAATAATTCTAAAATAGTTATCGGGACTTTAACAAATTGAAAAAGGATGTAAATAAATTAAAATAATTTGTCTCTCTGTAAATTAATAATGTTATAACAACTCCCAAACCATTAAGATTAATTGCTTGGTCGTTTTCGTCTGTAAGATAAAACCTATATACATTATTTGAACTGGAGGATAATTTCTTACCATACTCTGACCCACTTCCGTCGTATATAACGGCTCCAAAATGAATTTCGTTGGCAGTGTATATTTCTTGTAGCACGTGATTATCTCCTTCACCAACTAAGTCCGATTGAAGGTACAAAGTCTTTTCACCAGTTAGAATAATTACATTTGGCGATTTAATAAAATCATTAGCAAAGAAATATGTTGAGTTTCTATCAAAACCCATAACCTCGTGAATACGTGTATCACCATTAAATATAAACCGCGGTTGAATGCCTCCGTTATTTGAAACACTGAATGTTAATTTACCATCTTCTGGTTCTATGTTGGTATTGTTGCTTGAGACGACATATGTATAGTCATTCGGACTTTCTGCCGTCAGTACCTCCGACAATTTATTTTTTAAATTGTTCATTGTGTAGTTTCCCTCAGGTATTGTAATTAAAGCCTCATACCCGTCTTCGCTAAGTGTAAAGGTATTATATGGCGAAGCCACAGAGTAATACGACTTTGGAACATAGATATGAAGAATTTTACAATGTGTGGGATTTTCTAGCCCCTTCATATTGACTTCGTGTGTAAAGTCGCTGTCTGTCCCCGTTATTCTATTTTTACTATTTATGTAATAGATACCACTCGCACGACCTCCCTTGTACTCCATCGTAGGTGCTTTTTATAAAAACCACCTACAACCTCAAAAATCTATATATTAGAAAATATCTTTTACAAAAAGGTGTCAAATCCATAACCATTCTGTTCTTTTAATTTCTCCGCTTCTTCTTCTTTTAAGTCTGTATAGCCACTAGCAAACTTAAATCGGTTGCCTTTCGCCCGCTCCATTAAAAACCTCATTGAGTGCCAACCACACGTGTCTGATGTGTCTGATTGATTTTTAACCTTATTTACTTTCATTAATAGATATGTGCTTGGGTGGCTTCGGTCAATTAGTTGTTTCATTTGTTGTTGAAAGTCTTCTGTTGGCTCGTAAAGTGCTAGTGGGTCATAGACTTCAACACTCCTGTCTTTATCTAGACTTATCCATACGGCGATCCAATGAGACCCTGATTGATTGTGGTTGTCCAAATTCATAATAAATCCGTATCGTTTTCTGCTTCCGGGCTTCAACTTATAGATTTCATCACTGGCTATTGCTCCGAGATACCATCCATATTTTTTCATTATGTCGTCTATTTCATTAGTCATTAGTCCCCTCCCTTCTCCTTCCTGTGTGGGTTCCTCTGGCTCTGGTTGCTGTTGCTCGTCTGTCTGTGGTTGCTCTGGCGTCTCCGCGACACTCGGTGGCATGGTTTTGTCTGGCGGTGTAGTCGTATCTGTTGCCGGCTCTGGTGGCGGGGGTATGGTAGGGGGTGGAACCCCCTCCAGTGGCATTCCATCGTCAATATTCAAATCCGTTGAAACTCGTTTATCTAAATTGGGATCGGAAGTCATTTTGTTAGTTAGAGTATTTACAAAATCATGTTTGTTCATTGTGTGTTTCCAATCTTTGCGGGCTAAGTATTTTTTTATTTTCGCTATTGAAAATACTTTATCAATTAATTCTTCTAATGTCTTCGCTCCACTACCTTTTTGCTCATTAATACCCATGTACTCTTCATATCTAGCATAATCCGCCACTTTTCTTTTTACGTTTTCCTTTTCATTTCCAACATCAATATTAAACCTTTTAATCATGTCAATAATCCACTTTGAAGTGTCTTTGTAATTTAATTTTTTATGTCCATCACTATCTAGTCTCTTTTTTAAAGCCTGTGCTAACTCTTTTATAGTAAATGTTTGGGTAATAAGTTTTTGAAAATGCTGATATTAAAAATTGATTAATTTGTAAATGTTCAAAATGCTTACCCTTTTCTTCTGCCTTCTTTTCTTCCTTTTCAAGTTTTTCTTTATATTCTTCTGCTAACTTTTTCTGTTCCTCTAAAGATGTCGCTGTGGCCATAGCCATCTGAATATCTTGACTGGCTTTTTGTAAGTCTTTACGACTCATCTTTTTTATGAACTTATCTGTATATCCTGCTAATTTCAGTGTTTCAATATCTTTCTGCTTTTGCTTTTTTTCTTCCTCATATTGCTCTTTCGTTTTCAATGGTGCTTCATCTCCTAAATTAGGTAAGGGCGGTGCTTGCGGTGGTGCTCCAAATGGCGGTGCTTGTGGTTGCCCCTGCTGTGGTGGCATAATATATTGATATTGTGGTGGCGGTGGTAATGCTTGTATCCTATTTTTTCTGTCTTCTTCATATTTTACATCATCTATGAGTTTTTGCTCCCTTCTTAGTTCTCTGTCTTTTTGTTCTTGTCGTTCCTTGATATCGGATAGTTCGTTGCGGTGTATCCTTGCTAACTCATCCTGCCTTTCCTTTGCATCTGCTACGTCTTTTCGTTCTAGCCTTTTCTTTTCTTCTTCCATCTCATCCCTTTTCTTCTTTTCCTTTTCTTCCTCGTCATGTATTAACTCATATTTCTTTTGTAAGTTGCTTTGTATCTGGTTTCTGTTCTCGTGTTCAAGACGATTGAAATCAGATTTGATTATTTTTTCTCTTGGTTTGCGACCCTGCCTTTGTGGCCTCGGCTTACCAATATATTTCAAAAACAACTTAACGATTTGAAGTGTGCTCATATCATTTGTTTTCTTACCAAAATTAAGATAATATTTTTTACCCTTCTGGATAATATATGGTCTCCCGCTCTTATTCCTATAAACCCGCGGGGGTCTTACCTTAGCCTTTTTCTTATTAGTCTTTTTAGCGACCATCGTATATAATTAAACAAAAAAATATTTTCAATTCGTTTGTATGAAAAATCATTTAATGAAACACGTTTTATCTGAACTTTACAGCACCTCCTCGTTGCTTACCATATCCGAGTTTTGCGGCAGTAGCACTAACACTACCCGCGTAAGGCACCCCAACACTACTCAATGCCCCAGCAGTCCTAGAGATTATCTTATTATCGCGAAGGAATTTATTAACAGCCAAGGCCGTTTTTCCGACCTTAGCCCAGTTAATCTTTCCTCCCTTTGTCCGCATTCCTTCTTCTTGGTTTTCTTTTTTCCTCCCTTCTGTGGCATTGATGGATTGTATCCGATGCTATATCCTGATGGTTGTGAAATTATCACTGGCGATACTGGCATATATTAGAAAGATTTAAAAAATCTTTCAGCAAAAAAAAAAAGAAAAAAATAATTATAATTTCTAAAAATATTATTTTAATCTGAAATTGAAGTTAGTCCCGCAAGCGGGACAACTAACTATCGCAAGCGATAGTTGAAGTTTTTTCTTAACATAAACACTTGAAACATAAAGAAAATTAAATCTCTCCTTTGTTGCTTCGTGATACTTTTGAAGAAAGTAATCAAAATCAAAAGATAAGTCTAAATGTTTATACACGAGTTCCATTTTGTCCTGAGACTGGCCCGGAAAGATTAATAAATAATCTAACTGCTTAATGGCTTCTGGCCGTAGGTCATTCAAATACTGACTTGACATAATCACCTTTGATTTATAGTGCCTGTTCTTTTTTAGCAAATCACTTACGGACTTGTCTCTTAATCCACTCCCTAAATCGTCCAAAACAAAAACAACCTCTGGAGTTATATACTTACTTGGCCTTTCTTTTGCCTCCTTTATCTGTTTCTTTTTTTCTTCTTTTCCGAAATAAAGAAATTGTGGCTTCTCTATTTCTTCTTTGTCTTGTTTTACTTCTCCTTCGTGTTGCTCGTCATGTCTGTTCAGTTTGTCTAACTCATAATCAATGACATTAACACCATCTGACTTAAGAAAGGTATATATCGCCATCGGGTTTCCTCTGTTCTTAAAGTGCTTTACCATTGCTTTATAAATGTAATCCTTGTGTATGGTTGAAGCAATAATGACAATACGGGTTTTTCTGTCTGTAGTCCGTTTCAGTATTTCAAAGAGTGCTGTCGTCTTACCGCTCTTCTTACGGGCGAGTAGAAATATGTTGGCATACGGCTCATTGAATAATTTATAACCCTTGGCTTTTTTATCTCCGTTTCCATCCTGCTTCACAGGCTTAACTTTGACATTGTTAATCTTCATCATCTTATATATTAAGCAACGAATTCTAGGCATACAACAATTCTTCCCGCTAAATTTCCTGTGTCAATATTTCCGCTGTCGGTTTCAAGGACTTTAAATGTATATTGTCCGTCGCTCCAGCCTACTACTCCTAAGTTGTAGCCGAGGTTTGAAATGTTTGCTGTGGTGCTGTCCGCAAATGTTCCAATAATTCCAATTCTGTCCATATAAAGAATTCTGGTTTTGGTTTCGGTCTGGTCGTTCATATAGTGGATAAATTTTACATTCATTTTGGTGGGTGTGAATGACATTTGAATATTTTTATTAAATGTTTTGCTTCCTCCAGCAAAATCATTGCTCAGAAAAATAATCTTTTGGTATTTGAACTCACTCATCATATATTTTGTATAATATAAAAAAATGATTTTAATATTTTTGTTTATGTGGTCTGTGTTAGGTCGGACTGCCTGCGACTTTTACTCACGGATAAGCGAAAAAAAGAATATAAGTTGTGTTTATTGTATTCAAAAAGGTATAGATACTAAATTTAAATGTGTGTATAAGCCAATGTCAGATTGGTGTATTAGTTTTGATGAAGCCATTCCTTTAATGTGCTCAAATGATGATATGTGGTATATGACACATACCTATGAATGCTCACTTCTTTGAAGAAGGTGATGGAAGGCAAATGCCGATAAGCAATGTTAAAATTCCGACATAAGTATTAGCGACCTCACAAGGCAAGTTCTTTTCAGATAGCCTTACGATGCAAAGGGTTATAATGGAGATAATGATACCCATTTGAAATAAGTATTTAATAAGTCGGCTGTCTGTCGGTCTGTTTGTTATACAACAACAATTCCAGTTATCTTCCCATTCGTGCTCTACTTTTTTTTCCTCATTCTTCAATGAAATGTCTAAAACACGATTTTTTATTTCTGGAGTTAGTTCGCCGTCTATTTCAATGACTGGCGGTGGGGGGTGTAATCTAGGGATTGATATTTTAGAATTGCGTTTCGTGCTGTCGCACTCTCACTTATTCCAAAACATCGTTTTTTTATTTTGAAAAAAATTAAATAGATGACGATGTTTATCAACAAACGAGAATGAGTGAAACGAATGAGAGTGTAGTTGATAAATATCAAGGAAACACCACGGATCGTATTTCTGCTAGTTGGTTGGTTAAATCTTGTAATATATTAAGTAAAGTTTTATTTTCTTTTTCTAAATTAACTACTTTTTCCGCCATATGTTGAAATCCGCTGACCAATATCGGTATAAAATCTGTATATGTTATGCCTTCAAGGTAGCCATCTCCATCCTCTGCTTTTATTCCGCTTTCGGATACAAATTCTGGAAAAATCTTTTTTACTTCGTCCGCGATAAATCCGTGGTTCTTTTTTTCTTTCTTTTCATCTGCTTTCCAATAATACGAACAACAATTTATTTTCATTAGTTTCTCGCAACAATCACCGCAGTCTAATGTTTTAATATCTGATTTAAGCCGTCTATCCGATGATGGTGTCCAAGAACCATTCAAAGGAATATAATTATAAGCACCAGAAGGCTCGCTTGAAGAGTTTGAAGTAGTCCAAGCATGAACCAAACCAGTTGATGCACAAACTACTCCATAATTCGTATATCCACCCGATTTCAAAAATATTTGTGGGTCGTAAGTAGCAGCGGGTCTTTTTCTTAATGTTAAAGAACCGCTGGATGCTGTTGGGATGACTACCTCTCCCGATGTATTAATGTTCATCGCCTCAGTGTAAGATATATTGTTTCCAACCGCTGTTCCTGAATTATAATAAAAAGCGAGTTTTCCACCTTTTTGAATTAGAAAGTTTGAACCGCTGTGGCTTGATTTCCAGTTCGTGCCATCAAAATAAGCATCAAAACTTAAATTAACATTATCGTGTGCCCAATTCAATAATTGAAATGTTGGATAAGCATCTGTGGATATTACTGCCTGTAAGTGTGCCCCTCCTATATTTGAAGCCGTTCCGTATAATTCTAATCCTCCTGTCGCACCATTCGCTGATTTTGTTGAACTGCCTATAATTATTGGATGGCTTACATTTGATACATCTTTACTTGTTGTTATTTTGTCGCTCGTTGCCAATGTGGTTGTTGATATCCCCGCATTTGCTGTTAATAAGCCAGTTGTGCTACTGATGTCCATTGCGACATTAAACGATACAGTATTCCCCACCGTTGCTCCTGATTTGTAATAGAAAATAAGATTAGTGCTTTTTTGTATTAAAAAGTTAGATGTCGCAGAAGATGCATTCCATGCCCCTCCCGACACATAAGCATCAAAACCTAACGTAATATCATTATGGGCATAATTCCACATTTGAAAAACTGGATGGATGTCTGCTGTTGTTATTGCCTGTATATGTGGCCCCGCGGGGTCGCTCGCAGTTCCATATAACTCTAAGCCACCAGTTGCTCCTACTCCTTTCGTTGTTTTGCCAATGATTATTGGTATACCTGATGCTGTTGTTATTTTATCGCTCGCTGTTAATGTTGTTGTAGTCATACCAGCAGTTGCCGTTAATGTAGTTCCCGTTATGGTTCCACCACTCGTTATGTTGTTTGAGTTCATATCCAAAGCACCATAAAACCGCATACCACCAGCATTGTTAAAACGGACAATGTCAGACGAAGCACTTTTATTATCCAAAAGTTTTGAAATATAAAGTCCCGCCCCTTTTACATCAGATGATACATTCGTAAATACATAACCTCGTTGGTTCGCGGTTCCACTTGTAGCGGTATTTAGAGTAAATAAGAAATACTGATAATCTCCTGATGTCTGTGAAAAGAATATGTCTCCTCCATTTTGGTTTAATATCCTCGCCCCATTATATGTTATATTTCCGCCATTAGTGATAGTTTGATTATTAAAATCGGCATTGTTCGTTAAAGTTAGATATTTTATCACAGTGCTCGCCCCATTAAATGTTTTGCTTCCTGTTATGGTTTGGTCTGTTGATAGTTTTACATTTTGCCCGTCCAATGTGTCCGCATACCCTTTTGTCGCTCCGTCTGTTGATAATGTCGGAGTTCCAAGGTTGGCTATTTTGCTACTATTACAATCTAACCCCGAAGCATTTACCCAACCGACGATTGTCCCGTCAATAATAAAACTTATTTTTTTCACAGAAATTTCAAAGTTGTAATATGTTGCAGTTTTCATATCCAAACTAGCAATTGACCCAATATTACTGGTAGAATTGAAAACGATAAATGTCCCCTTTGTTGTTGAATTGATTGAATTTCCCGTTATTTCAACACCACTGCTATATGTCTTAATTCCTGCTATGGTTTGGTTTCCTGTTAGTTTCACATTTTGCCCGTCTAATGTATCCACATAACTTTTATTTGCTCCGTCCGTTGTTGCTGATGGTGTGGCTAAGTTTGTTATTTTGTTGTTATTCAAAGATAGTGTAGTGCCAGATGCGGTTATAATTAAAGTATTACCCGAATATAACTCAACATACGACCCCGTTATTTGTATCGGATACCAAGTCGCTGTTGCTGTCTTTTGTGCGGCCAATGCCGTCAAAAGTAGTTGGATTGGATGAACCACTTACTTCTAAAGTTGATGTAAATTTTTTATTCCCTGCTATGGTTTGGTCTCCTGTTAGTTTAACCACCGAAGTATCAAGAGTAGAAACATCCACACCATCAACAAGATTAACATTTGTTATGCTTTGACTTTTCATATCAATCCCCGCACTAGCATTTATTATGTTGCTGAATGTTTTGGTTCCTGCTATGGTTTGGTCTCCTGTTAGTTTGACGACTGCGGTATCAAGGGCGGATACATCAATACCATCAACATTACCAACATTTGTAATAGCAAAACCACCCATATTTAAACTACCCGTCATAGCCGTTGTGCCGTCCTTTGCTAATTTTGTATCGGTATATGCTTTTGTTGAAGCATCGCCATCATAGAATGGCGCTGGAAGCCCGCTAATTGCTGTCGTGCTGTTAAAATTAAAAACATTACCCGTCAATGCTATTCCACCCCCTGTTGTTGGAGCAAAAAGTATGGACGAGCCGACAAAAGATAATGGATAGCCCGTTGCTCCACCTGCCTCCGACGAATAGATAGAGCCCATATTATTGTTGTAATTGAAGAATAACTTACCTGTATTTAATGGATTTGAATCTTTTACGGCCACATAAGTAGTAAATGTTTTGTTTCCTGTTATAGTCTGGTCTCCCGTTAGTTTTAGCACCGAAGTATCAAGAGCCGAAACATCAATACCATCAACATTACCGACATTTGAAATAGCAAATCCTCCCATATTTAATCCGCCCGTCATGTTTGCTGTTCCGTCCAATCTTACGAAAGGAGAGTTTGTATTGCGCCATTGTCCCGTGTTATAAATGAGTAGTTGGTTATCGGCGGGCGTGCCTGTGATTGTAACATCGCTGTGTGTATTAATTGAGCCGTCCGCTGACACTTTATCATTATTGTCTGCATGCTCTGATATCCAAGTATCAACATCTTTGGTATTTAGTAAATTAACTCCCGTTATATTCAAATTACCACCCATACTAATGTTGCCTGTTTCATCAACATTTATCGGAAATGTTTTATTGACCCAGTTTATTGAGTTATATGTTAGATAACTATTCATTGCTATTGGTGCTGTAATGACTACATCTGTGAGTGTATCAATTGAGCCGATTGTTGTATTTCTCCATTTACCATCTACATCATTATATGTTAACCGACCGTTGGAGCGGATATGTTTGTGTCTATCAAATTATATAAACTGGTTTGGTGCGGATTGGAAGTATTAGAGCGGTGTTGAGTTGAGGCTTTGACTTCGTCGTTGTCCCTCACTCGTTGCTCTGTATAGTATAGATTTTTTCCTTCTTTTATGTCTGTAGTTGATTTGGTAGATAATCTTGTGTCAAATCGTAAATCCGTATAGTAGAGGTTCAAAGGGTTTTCATCTTCTGGCACTCTGTCTGTATTCAGACCGACTATGTTTGTGTTGGTAAGGTCTAAGTTAAGTATATTTAGACTATCAACAGCCAACTCATTCAAGCCAAGTAATGATTTATATTGCGACATAGATATTTTAGAATTGCGCTTCGTGCTGACGCACTCTCGCTTATTCTAAAACATCGGAAAAAATTTGAAGAAAAAATTAATTGGAAACGATGTTTTGTGATGATGAAGTCAGAACAAAATATCAATTATATAATTAAATATTTTTTTTTGTTAAATTATACTAACAAAAAATATAACTATCTAGTGTAGTATCAATCATCTGTAATCAATGCCGTCAAAGGAAGCATCAAAAGAAAACTGGAAGAAAGCAGTTCAAGCAAATAGAGAAAATGCTGAACGGCGAAAGGACGAATGGGCTCGTGAAAGGCTTCGTAAAAAAGGAGAATTAAAAGAAGCATCAGTGGAAGAACTTATTGAGACTGATGCTGAAGTTAGTGTTGCGAAAGAGATACTTAAAAATCCTGAGATTGAAGATGAATCAAGCGAAAGCGATAGCGAAATTGATATGTCTGAGGTTATTGCAAATCATATGCTTAGAAAGATAAAAAAGAATGCCAAAAAGCCCAAGAAGAAAAACACAAAGAAATCACCACAACCAAAGAAGCCAGAGAATGACAGCGAAGAAGAAGAAGAAAGTGAGAGTGAAGAAAGCGAAGATTATGAAACAACTGGCGGAAAACAACGAGGCGGTAAAAAACGAAAAGAAAAAAGTAAGGAAGCAGATAAGATTTTTCTAAAAGTTCTAATGGACCACAAACACACCACTAGCAATATTAATGCACAGGATAAGGATACACAACTAGAAGATACTCCGCGAGGCGATCCAACAGAGGAAGAAAAGACAAAAACTGCCCAAGAATTATTTCGTCAGACTAAACCGAGGACTAGAGGAACAACAATATGGGCGGACCAAGTATTAGATATGGTTAATATTGATTTAATGGATATGAGTAAGGTTGCTACAAAAAATAAAAATTATAATTTTGCCCTTATTTGGATTGATATTCATAGTCGCTATGCTTACGCAATACCTATAAAGAATAAATTTTCTACCACAGTTTTAGATGCACTCAAGAAATTACCAAAGCCAAAAGCATACATATCAGACAATGGCGGTGAGTTTAAAGGTGCAGTTGGTGAGTGGATGAGAAATAATGGAATTGAACAATTTATGGTTGAAGTAGGTGATCATAATTCGTTAGGTATTGTTGATAGATTTGTTAGAACACTTAGAGAAAGATTACATGTATTATGGGCTTTTAATCGTAATTTTGATTGGATAAGTTATATTGAAGATGTTGTTTATTATTATAACAAGAAAGAACATTCAGCGATTAAGGCGGCGCCAATTGATGTATTTAAAGGATATGATATTAGCCAACAACATAGATATGTTGATAAATATTTATTTGGTTTCAAAGAAGGAGACAGAGTTAGAAAGTTGAACAAGAAACACATTTTAGAAAAGGGAGGAAAGACATGGAGCAAGCAAATCTACACTGTCAAAGCCCGTAAGGGATACCGGATTGTATTAACAAATGATGATGTTGTACCACCACGTCATTTATTAAAGACTGACGCTACCGACGATCCGGAAGAGACAGATATTAATAAAGAACTAAAGCAACTAACTAAAGAAAAGCAAACAAAGCATTTACTTAAAGAGAGGAGATAGACTCCACCAACATTAGAACTTCTTCCAGATTAAGGAAGAAAAAAGAAATAATGGATTTGTAGTATTATTATTTCTTTGAGTGATAGTCCGCAAACTTGGAATACACAGGGACCTTTGTGTGTATGTAGTACCCCTTCACCGCAGGCCAAGAATGAAACACTCTGATAACATTCTTTGAATCGATTGTGACAAAATAAACTTTAGCCTCTCCGGGACTCTTCATGAATTTCGCCTCGACTCTGTTATTCCCCGGCTTAGAGAAAACAATATCTGGTTTCTTGTTATCAGCAACGAACTCTACGAAGCACTTACTTTCTTCGCGGTACTTTAGTGGAGACAGCACTTGTGCTTCGTATAGTTGTATCGCACTAAGAGCACTCGAAACATCCTCCTCTTCGTCTTCATGGAGTGGACGTTTCTCGTCTGGAGTGGTAGGCTCAGCGGTTGGCTCAGGGGTTGGCTCTGCGGTTGGCTCTGCGGTTGGCTCTGCGGTTGGCTTCTTCTTAGGAGGCATGGTGCCTGCCACACACCAAAAAGCACAAAAAAACATGTGTGGGCAGTGCCTTGAAGCCGTTTTTTTTTTTGACAATTTTGTAAAATAAATAATTTCGTAAATAAAATAATTTTTTTTGTAGCCTAGTAATAAGTGTGCTTTTATGTTGTAGTGAAATGTGTGTCATGTTCATTGATGAGAAGTGAGCGGGTAGGCAGACAGCACAGATCACACAACCTACCTTACTCCTTCAATATACAATTTATACTTTACAATAACTTCCTCAAATGTTTTTCCACCACCAATCAAATTTCTTGCGTAATTTTCCTCTTGACGGGACATTGGAAATTTATTTTTTTCTAACCATCTTTCAAAAAATGCTATTTCCTTTTTAGTCTCTTTTTCCTTTCTAAGTCTCTGTCTCTTAACTTTCCTTGCATTTTCTAATTGCTTTCTTTCCTCTTGTATTTCATTGTCTCTTTGTTCGACAGCTTCGAGTGTTCGTTCTACCTCGTCAAGTTCAAGTTTCAATAATCTTATTTTTTTGGACAAGTTTTTTTTCTTTGTCTCCAAGGCTATTTTGTCGAAAATAATTTTGTTCTTTCTTTTGTCTGAATAATATTCAAACCAATTATTTTCTTCTCTTTCAACATCATCATCGCTTGAAATTTCATTTTGATAGTCATCTTTAGCCTCATCATCAACGTAATCACTCATCTCGTCAAGGCGAACTGCTACAAAGTAGGCCAAAAGTGCGAAAACGAAAAGTATGATTTTTTGTTTTCGCATTCTCTGATAAAAAACGTGTGATAACATTGCGCTTTGACTGAGGAGAAAACCGAAACCAAAGCAAGCACCGACACAAAAAAGTGTTTTTTATGCTCCTTCTCGTGGCATGGTGATGGGTGGTGTAATTAGTATGTTGGTGGTGTTGTCCGTCGTTGTCGTCGGTTCAACTCCCACTGCTTACTCTTAACAACCATTCCTTGCCAGATGCCTTTTTTTTTCTTCTTTTTTTTTTCTCTTTTTTGTAAATTCCATTTTTTCTTTTTTTTTTTTTTTGCTTAGTATCCGTATGGTAATGTCGTGATCTGGTTTTCTTTTAGAGGTTGAATTACTCTTTTAGTGTAAGTAAATGAAAATATCTTTTGTAAATGCTCTGACGTAATTGTTTTTGTCTTTTTGTTTCTTGTTATTTTGCTGTTGGTGTGTATGATTACATTTCCAGCCTCTGCTACATTCTTTGCTATACACTTTTCTCCTTTTGTTTCTAGTAGGTCTTCTAATTCTTCGTATGCCTTTTTAGATAGTTCAGTGTCTTGTACTTTCAATCCATTGCTTATGATACTAAACATATTAACCAAGTTCAATTTTTTACAAGTCTCATAATTCATTGAAAATCCTTTTAATTTCATTTTGGTTGTTCCATCATTTAGTATGTAGCCGTATGATTTAGGTCCTGCTCCAATAAATGTGGTTATCTTTCTGCTTACCTTCGTCTTTTTGTCTATCAATTCGTCTGTCCATTGTCCCAATAAATCACCAGTCGGTATTGTTGTCTGTCCTTCTTTCTCATCTACGGAATAAATTACGCTGTCTGTGTCGTGATATAACACTCTATTACCTAATCTGTCCATCATATCATACAATCTCATTTGCGCATGTGCTGTTGTAAATAGTGCTACACAGATATTTGTATTGTAGGGGTCAGATACTTTTTCAGGGTGTAGGTTGTAAGATAGTTCTAGGCATTCTTTGTTTATCATATTGATAGATACTTCATTTATCTTCTTGTCATTTAGTATTTTGAATAGTTCGGCTTCACTCCTTATGATTTTTGTTTGTGTCTTGTTGTTTTGTTGTCCAAATTTTCCCCATAGTGAGTTAAGACATAGTTTCGCTACTGCCCTTCTTCCTTCATTCTTTTCAATCTTGCTTTTGTCAAATTTGATTTTCATTTTCTTCATAGTCCTTAATGTAATTGTCTTTGTCTTCTTCTGTAATGACATTTGATGGATAGCCACTTGATTCCTGTTTCACTCTTAGAAAGGTCTTAATGTATTCTTTGAATAGTTCTGTTGTCTGTTCATTCCAATGCCATAATTCATAAGTTTTAATAAGTCTGTAGCCTTTTTGGATTGCTTTGTAAATAAGTGGTGTTGCCCATGTGCCTGTCAGTATTCTCTCTTCGTCTGTGTGTTGGCATTTCTCCTGTAATTCTTCCTTTCCACATTTATTACATAGATAATACATCATCTTTCCTCTATCTTGACATGGTAGAACAGGATGAATTAGTCCTCTAGGCGGAAGTATTTTTATTTTTGCTACACCAAATGCTGTTTTATTATTCAACATATCATATGCCTCTTTTCCTCTTATTGTTTGGTGATGTTTCACAGGATAGGGGTCATAGTACATGACAGACGGATAGAGAGAGCACACATCTATATACTTTGCATACTGATATTCACTCATAGATTTCCAGTATAGAGATAGAGCATTTGTCCTTCCACCAAACATCGCATGTCGTGGATTGATTGCTTCTTGCTCAATTAATGTCTCTTCTATTTCTCCTTTGAATTCTTCCTTTGTTCGTATCCTGTTCCATTGACACCCTCATATTGTTATTAATTGAATAACTTCCGGATGTTGCTTGATTAAAGTTTCGCGTAGTTTAGTTTCTTTGTATAGTTGTCCAAATGTTTTATTCACAGACCTTTCTCTGTTTAGTTCATTTCCATTGAAACACTCAGGACACCCATGCCAATAACAACCATGGAACTCATATGCCGTTTTTGTCTTTTCGTCATATCCGTCTAAGTAGGCTTTCACACCTTTGGGTAAGTTTAGTATTTTTTCTTTACCATTTAGACCATGTTGAATTTTAGCATTGTCCTTTTTTTCTCTGTATGCTAACCACTCCACACACATACGACTTGTTTTTGCTTTGTCTGTTCTGTTTGTCGGTATAACTGCTATGCTGTCCTCAGGCATGTAGTTTGCTTTGAATAGTGCCATACATGTAGAGGCAATAGTTGTGTATTGAAATGGATCAATTCCGAACTCCATAAATTGTTCCCTAAACTCAATACACCCCCGTCTTAGTATATCTACATCACTATGACAATATTCAATCATTTCTTTATTGAAATCAAATACTTTGTCTTTTTGCTCCCCATACCATTTTATGAAATCATCTCTTTTATTTTTTGAGAATGAGTTATATCCGTAATCGTCCATGTCTGGTATTTTGCCTATGTATGTTTGATTGTCTGTTTTATTAAAGAAGTGAGGAAAGTATCCTTTTTTCAATTCAGTAAGCCAAATGTGTCAGGAAAGTCAGATAGAGGCATAGTTAGAAATGATAAACTATCTATAAATCTAATCTGTTCTTTCCCATTACCAATAGACATCATCATTATTTTACCACCTTCATATATCACAAATGGAGTTATTCCTTTTTCAATCAACCATTTCAATACAAATTGACAATCATATCCCCGTGCATTATGTGCTATGAATGTATAACCCTTATGTTTTACACCCAATGACCACTCACAGAATTGTTCAATGTTTTTATGTATGATTGGTGTGCTGTCGTCGAAATATTGACTTTCAGAATGATTGATAATATGTGTTCCTGTCTCTTGATTTGCTTCAAAATCAAAGAATACATATTTGGTTGATGGTTCATGTATCACTTTTTTCTTTAACTCACATTGGTGTGATAGAGGTTGTAGTTCTTTGCAGTTCCTACATTTTTCATATCCACATTTGTGTTCTCCTTTGTAAGTCTTAGCACAAGTGATACATTTTTTCTTTGTGTCGCATAACTTATTTTGTTTATGATTATTGAAACATTCATCATTCGGAAACTTTCTATTACACTCATTGCACATTTTCCATTTTGAAATATTGTCATATCCTTTACATCCTTCAGTTTGACATATATTACATTTGAATTCACATGCGTGATTATGTTCGTATCCCTTCATACAATTCTCGCAGAAGTTTTGCTTTGATAAGAATGATTTCATACTTGTTATGGTGTCATAATGGTTCATGGTTTTTAGTATGTATATGTTCCTTTTGTCCTTCATCTCAGTCTTATAAACTATTTTGTCTGGATATTCAACAATAACAATGTTGTAGTCAATGTGCTTAGCAAACTCACTAATTTCAGAAAGACCGCACAAATCTTTCATGACACCAGCCTCCTCGTGCAGTTTGTTTGCTAGTTCATCTTGAATTCTGCGTCCGTCCTTGATTTGTGAATACTTTGGATGCTTTTCTATCTTTGCTTTTGCTACAACTATTGCACTTGCCAAACATATGTTGTCTTCATTTCTTATGGTTATTATACATTTCTTTTTATACAAGTCTGTTTCAGTTATTGCTTTCAATCTTGCTCCTCCTTCAGGCATTCTCACACCCGCAAAATTGAAATCAATCAATTCCATAGTTGCACCTTCTTCGTCCATATAGTTTTCGTCGTTTGATTGCAGTATAGATTCTAATCTAGTCAGTATATCTTCTAAATTGAAATCTTTTACTTTGATTAATTTTTGGTTTTGTACATTCCAAGTTGAAGGAATAGCACTAATACGTAATTGTATTAAGTCATTGTCTTTGTAAAGTGTTTTAAAATCTTCAATTATGGATCCTATCATACCAATAATACCCTCTAATGGAAACTTTTTCAATTTTTTAGAGATTGATTTACTTAATTTAATAGTATATACCGATTGCATCACAGGTAGTTTGTGTTCAGTGTCAATCCTTATTAGTTTATAGCCATTGAACTCAATTACTTGTGGTTCGACATATTTTCGTTCCCTTTGTTTTCGCTCAGGTTCAGAATAAAACATTTCAGGGTCAGATATTGCTCCCCTTGTCGTCGTTATGTCATAAAACCTAGTTCCGTTCGGCTTTTTAACATATAACTTGTTTTGCCTTATCTGATATGTTATTTTTGCTTCCGCCAACTTGTCCAAGTTCCATGTGTGTCCGCCATAGTCGATGGTGTTCGCCATATATTTATTGGAATATATTTTTTCAAATAAATATTTTTATTTTATATATAAAAAAATATATATATATATATGTATATATATATATATATATATAAAATATTATCTTATCTTTAATATGAAATTTAATTTTTTTTCAGGTCTCAATTTTCATCGACAATATTCTGGAGTCTAATAAGGTCAGCCTTTGTTTTTTTCTCTTTTCTCTTTTGATTTTCTCAGTATGTCTGCCTTGTTTTTTTGATAATATTCTTTCGCTCTCATAAGTGCTTTCTCTTTATTTCTTCTTTGATACTCTCTCATACGTTCAGTGTGTTTTGCCCTTGCCTCCTCCGCAGTATATGTTGGATGTCTACCCATTTATATTATATATAATATATTTTTTTATTATATTTAAATGGAAATTAGTCAAACTCGCAACAGGAGAGGACTTTCATTTTTTCAAAAAAAGATAACTAAGTCTAGCACAGCAGTAAAAACTAAGAGACGGGTTTTGATGTCTCTTCGTGTTGATTTGGCAAAAGATAGATGAGTTATCTTTTTTTAAGAGTTTGAGGGAAATTCATATATGGATTATTTATTGATTAAGAATGCTTGTATTGAATTTGGTTAAAATTATGTATATTTTTATTGAAATTAATAGTAAGACGAATTTATATAAAAATAGCATTATTTTATATAAAAGATAAGTGTGCTATAGTAATACCTATAGTAATATTACTGGTACTATCATTGCATATGAAGACGGCACATTAGTATGGTTATGCTTATACGACATTCAAAGGTTTTGGAAAATGGTCATTTGTGGACTTTATAGGAGACTGAACTGTTTTCGACGTAAAAAAAAAGATGGGACAAATGTTGGGATATCCATAGACCAAACCAAAGACAAAAAGAATTCTGCTACTTACGAATAGAGTCAGGTTTTCTGACTCGTTGCTGGTTGTTCCTTTTTTCGTCGGGTCCACTGGAGAGGATTCTTCAGCCATTTTCGAACCGGTGAGAGTGACCGTCACAGAACGACAAATTAATATTAGGCCTGGACAACACAAACTTCTGCCGTATCGAGGCTGGGACCGGCCTTTTTCTGCCCTACAAACACTACCCGGTAGAATGGAAAACAGGAGAAAAGCTTGACTCCTTGACGTCGATTACAGGTCTTTGAAGGTTGCCACCCATAATTTTGGTCAGCTCGGCATATTTTCATGTTTAAGGGGAGACTAAGGGGCCCTTAAGCATGTCTTTTTATTTATAAATGGATTTCTGGACTCAAAATGCAAAGTTGGGCCAAAGAAGTTCTGTCCTTCACTTCACATTGCTTTTCTCGCAAACATATTCAATCTCTTGACAATTTCTTCTATGTTTTCTTATAAATGCTAATCTAACGAAATTTCATGTTAGTACTCATGTTCGCTTTGGTTTCCAGTCCCATCCATCTTCTCTGCCGCCCAGCGTTTGTGGAGACCCATGACAACTCTTGGCAAGCTGGCTATCCAGGGGATACGTTCCTACGGTGCGGATCAACCGGAAGTGATTGAATTTCAACAACCCCTCACCATCATATTGGGCAAGAATGGCTGTGGCAAGACGGTAATTACCTCCGTT
>WBZZ01001802.1:52500-55000 GCA_019918135.1 Paulinella micropora
CTATCTATCTATCTATCTATCTATCTATCTATCGATCTATCTATCTAATGTTCTTGTTAGGTTGAGGAGTGTCAGCAGGCAGTGCACGCTCTAGGCGCAGCCGAGGTAGCCTAATTTTCGAGATTTTTTCAAAAATATTTCGATAATAATAATAATAATAATAATAATAATAATAATAATAATAGTAATAATAATAATAATAATAATAATTATTATTATTATTATTATTATTATTATTATATGATTATGATTATTATGATTATGATTATGATTATTATGATTATGATTATGATTATGATTATTATTGTTATTATTACTATTATTATTCAGCCCAATGGCCTTACGGCGTTAAACTGTGATGCCAACTCAAAACCATTTGGTGGATGATGCTGGGGAGGAGGGTCGTTGGGCGCCTGTCGAAGATCTTAAACTCCGCTATGCCGGTTGATAGCCCGTGGACCCAGCGGATACCAAATTGTTATGGGTGGGGTTTTGAGGTAGTTCTAGCAACCATGCTTGGTGTACGCACTTGCACATGCGGCAACGTTTTGCAAGAGGTTGTTGGGACTGCGGAATAACCTCGGCTGAGTGTAGTCTTGCCCTCAGGAGCTCCATCGGTGGCCCCTATAATCAGTCGAGAGACTGACTAGGTGGGGATGGAGCACCTCGAACAAGGGCATGAAGGCTCATGTCCGGAAACGGATCGTGCCATCAGCTGCATCAGTATGCCTTAGAGGAAGTATATCTTTCTTCTCGGAGTGATATATTTGAGGGTAACACCTGATGAAAAAACTTAGTCACGCTTGTTTATCAGAGCTCCAGCCCAATGGCCTTACGGCGTTAAACTGTGATGCTAACTCAAAACCATTTGGTGGATGATGCTGGGGAGGAGGGTCGTTGGGCGCCTGTCGAAGATCTTAAACTCCGCTATGCCGGTTGATAGCCCGTGGACCCAGCGGATACCAAATTGTTATGGGTGGGGTTTTGAGGTAGTTCTAGCAACCATGCTTGGTGTACGCACTTGCACATGCGGCAACGTTTTGCAAGAGGTTGTTGGGACTGCGGAATAACCTCGGCTGAGTGTAGTCTTGCCCTCAGGAGCTCCATCGGTGGCCCCTATAATCAGTCGAGAGACTGACTAGGTGGGGATGGAGCACCTCGAACAAGGGCATGAAGGCTCATGTCCGGAAACGGATCGTGCCATCAGCTGCATCAGTATGCCTTAGAGGAAGTATATCTTTCTTCTCGGAGTGATATATTTGAGGGTAACACCTGATGAAAAAACTTAGTCACGCTTGTTTATCAGAGCTCCAGCCCAATGGCCTTACGGCGTTAAACTGTGATGCTAACTCAAAACCATTTGGTGGATGATGCTGGGGAGGAGGGTCGTTGGGCGCCTGTCGAAGATCTTAAACTCCGCTATGCCGGTTGATAGCCCGTGGACCCAGCGGATACCAAATTGTTATGGGTGGGGTTTTGAGGTAGTTCTAGCAACCATGCTTGGTGTACGCACTTGCACATGCGGCAACGTTTTGCAAGAGGTTGTTGGGACTGCGGAATAACCTCGGCTGAGTGTAGTCTTGCCCTCAGGAGCTCCATCGGCGGCCCCTATAATCAGTCGAGAGACTGACTAGGTGGGGATGGAGCACCTCGAACAAGGGCATGGAGGCTCATGTCCGGAAACGGATCGTGCCATCAGCTGCATCAGCATGCCTTAGAGGAAGTATTATTATTATTATTAATAATAATAATAATAATATCATTATCATTATCATTATCATTATCATTATCATTACCATGATTATCATCATCATCAGGTAGTGCGTAAGTGTGACACTGAGCATGCCGCGTTGTTGTTATTATTATTATTATTATTATGGACACCGTGATAGCCCAGTGGTCAAGTTCTACCATCTGGGCCCTGTCGCCAGTTCGATTCCCGTCGGTGCCACCAGTATTTTCATTGAACATACCGGTCTATTTCTGGACCAGTATTTTGATTGAACATACCGGCCAGTCTGGAAGTGTTGGAACTGCCCTTGCGGGGGTGTCATTAGAGCTTATCGTCAATTCTTCGTACTCCCCTCACGGGTGAGACGATGGAGGCGCATGTGCAGAAATGCATCAGCCATTGACAGAGAAGCACTATTATTATTATTATTATTATTATTATTATTATTATTATTATTATTATTATTATTATTATTATTATTTTGGACACCGTGATAGCCCAGTGGTCAAGTTCTACCATCTGGGCCCTGTCGCCAGTTCGATTCCCGTCGGTGCCACCAGTATTTTCATTGAACATACCGGTCCGTCTGGAAGTGTTGGAACTGCCCTTGCGGGGGTGTCATTAGAGCCTATCGTCAATTCTTCGTACTCCCCTCACGGGTGAGACGATGGAGGCGCATGTGCAGATTTGCATCAGCCATTGACAGAGAAGCACTATTATTATGATTATTATGATTATTATTATTATTGTTATTATTAGTGATAAGAG
>WBZZ01001802.1:72500-75483 GCA_019918135.1 Paulinella micropora
TAACGCCTTGAGGCCATTGGGCTGGAACTCTGTTTAGCAAATAATGATAATAATGATAATAATAATAATAATAATAATAATAATAATAATAATAATAATAATAATAATAATAATAATAATAGTGCTTCTCTGTCAATGGCTGATGCATTTCTGCACATGCGCCTCCATCGTCTCACCCGTGAGGGGAGTACGAAGAATTGACGATAAGCTCTAATGACACCCCCGCAAGGGCAGTTCCAACACTTCCAGACGGGCCGGTATGTTCAATGAAAATACTGGTCCAGATGGATCGGTATGTTCAATGAAAATACTGGTGGCACCGACGGGAATCGAACTGGCGACAGGGCCCAGATGGTAGAACTTGACCACTGGGCTATCACGGTGTCCAAATAATAATAATAATAATAATAATAGGCTTCCTCAGACTATAGCATCAGATCCAGATCCTGGACATGTGCCTCCATTGGGTCACCGGGGTCAGCCGATCCCAACGCATTGTCAGAACACCAAACAGACATAGCAGCAACAGCAACAGCAGGGGCAGATGGGGGCTGTGAAGTGCATGAAGAGCTAGATGCGAGGGTGTTAGCTGAAGAGAAGAACTCGGAGACACTACGCTGCGCTCCCGAACCCCTCTCTCTAGCCAGGACGTCCACACTGCGCGGACGGCCGCGCCGCGCAACATCAACGTCACTTGGGGGAGAGGGTGGGACAGAAGCTGATGGAACCTCAGTGAGGTCAATCACCTCCTCGCCACCATCCTCCACCCCAAGCTCCTCCCTTTTACCCTCCCTAGCAGACCAACACTCAGACACATATGATCCAAACAACACATCCAACTTTGGAGGGGGACGCAACGCTGTAACCCCTAACAACGCAGCAAGCCTAAAGTTACTGCGGAAGCGCGACTTCCCCTGAAAAAACTTACAAAACAATCGTGATTGATCCACAGGCGACATATCATCCCAACCCTGCCGCACAGAGCCCTCCCGCTCCCGCCCAAGCAACACATCCTCCACCACAACCTCACCGCCTACGACCTCACCACCCTCCTCACTCCCTCCATCCCCCTCAGCAGCCCCCACAGCCATGCCACCGAGCCTCTGCATACTCAGCAACAGCTGCTTACGTCTCCCCTCATGCATGGGGCAATCCCATAAGAAGTGCGCAAGGGACTCATTGACATCATCATGACAACAGAAGCAGCGAGGGGACATGCCACTGACCAACTTGCTGCGGTACAACCGAAGGCGGTTGTTGCAGCTGAGCAACCTTCTCCGAAGCAGATTATAATGCGCATCATCAAGGGCTACCCATCTTGGGAACTCCTTAGTTCCAAAGACTTGTCTTAGGATGACTCGCAGGCCATCAGTAAGATCGCTGCCTGCCTCTCGCTTGTCCCACATCAGTTGCTGCACCATCTTGACGTCCTGCTGAAGGGCCCACTTGTCCACAGTCGAACTCCAACCCTCGAGGTCCTTCTCTGAGCTATTTAGGAGCTCCTGAAGCCCTTGTTGTAGATCCATTGAGTCCCTGATAGCGCCTTCGGCCTCCGCAGTCCAGTCGGATTTGACTTGAGATGCGATGACAGGAAATCGCTTCTCCGGTAGAACACGCAGCCGTCCATAGAACTTCAGTTGCGCCGCCCGCCGCAAACGCTCCGCACTCAAAGAGCGCGCCAGAAAGAGTGTAATCCACTTGCTTGTCTTAGGGCTGATGCCGAGAATCATCCTCATGGGGCGCAGCATTGCTGCCTCCAGCTTGGTGAGCTGCGATACGGGGGCACGCCAGACATCGAAGGCGTACTTCAGCTTGGCCCCCACAAGTTGATTCCAGCACATGAGACGATACCTAGCTTGTATCTCACCTGCACACCACAAAGAGTACCAACCTGCGGTGGCGACTTCAGTGACACGCGTAGCCCGCAGGGCCTGCTCCTTCCACTTCAGGTCGTCGGTGATAACCACTCCCAGATACTTGTACTGACTGGTGACACAAAGCTTCTGGTCGCGAAACCACACCACGGGCTCACCTCGCTCCCTGATACTTGGTCGTTTCGCCTTGCTCGACGTGTAAATGGGCATGATTTCCGTCTTGCCGGGCTTCAAGTTGACTTCCAGCCGGTAATCTTCCGCGAACTTGGCCACAACATTGACCATCTTCTGGAGCTCGGTGCGACTGTGAGCGATGAGGGCCACGTCGTCCGCGTATAGAAGTGCCTTGATGTCGTTCAGCCGCTTCACATCCGTGATCTTGAGGGCACTCGCCAGCCGATCACACAGCTCATCCATAAAGACGTTGAAGAGTGTGGGAGAGAGAGGGGACCCCTGTTGGACGCCTACACCCTCCAGTACTTCGGGGGTGAGTGCTCCATCAACTAGCACTTGCGACGAAGTCTGCTCGTAGCACCTGCGTAGCGTGCGCCAGAACTTGCCCCTTACACCCCAGCTTCCAGAGCCTCTCAAATAGACCATCTCTCCAAACAGACGGGAAAGCCTTGCGTAGATCGACGAACAGGACATACGACTCCCGCTTCTGCTGCTGACGCCCCTTCAACCTCTGCCAAAGGGTAAAGACCTGATCCGTAGTGCGACGCCCCGGGCGGAAGCCTCCCTGCTCTGGACGTAGCTTATCCGGGCCATCCACGAAGAGCGTTAGACGAGTAGCTAATAAGGACAGATACAGCTTACCAAGGCAACTAATAATCGAGATATCCCTCCAGTTGTCAGGATCCGTAGGATCCCCACCCTTGGGGATATTGACGATGATTCCCTTGCCCCAAGCTTTTGGAGTCCTCTCGGCTTCTCGAATCCAGTTGAAGTACTGCGTTAAGTAGCCATTGATGTAGGCGCCGCCATACTTGAGCATCTCGTTCTTCACTTTGTCCTCGCCACAAGCTTTGTGGTTATTCAGGGCACGTTGCCTTGCAAGGACCTCCTCTTGCGTGAACGGCTTGTCCAGCTCTTCGCAAGTGTCTTCACCT
>WBZZ01001803.1:12500-25000 GCA_019918135.1 Paulinella micropora
AAACGAGAGAAGAAACGAGAGAAGAAACGAGAGAAGAAAAGAGAGAAGAAACGAGAGAAGAAAAGAGAGAAGAAAAGAGAGAAGAAAGGAAAGAAGAAAGGAAAGAAGAAAGGAAAGAAGAATGGAGAGAAGAATGGAGAGATGAAAAAAAAAGAGAAGAAAAAAAAAAGAGAAGAAAGAAGAGAAGAAAGAGAGAAGAAAGAAGAAGAAGAAGAAGAAGAAGAAGAAGAAGAAGAAGAAGAAGAAGAAGAAGAAGAAGAAGAAGAAGAAGAAGAAGAAGAAGAAGAAGGAGAAGGAGGAGGAAGAGAAGGAGAAGGAGAAGGAGAAGGAGGGAGAAGCAGAAGGAGAAGGAGAAGGAGAAGCAGAAGCAGAAGCAGAGGGAGAGGGAGAGGGAGAGGGAGAAGCAGAAGAAGAAGAAGAAGCAGCGGCAGCATCAGCATCCTTGGTGTTTCATTTTTTTGCTAGAACTGCAAGTGGCTGCCCATGTGGGAGTGCAAACACTGTCATCAAAGATTCATGTGAGTGATCTCATCCGCACTGTCAAGTAAATGTGTAGCGACATCAATATTTGCCGTATCGCGATGGCAATGACTCAGGTAAGCCAAACAGGTGAGCGAAGCCAGAGAAACTCGAACATGGCTGCTCCCCTAAGATAACGACCAGATTGTGAGTCATTAGAAATGGTCCAAAGCGGAGGCACAAGCGAAGATTCAGTACTCAGTCTGAACAAGTGTTTGGTATATACACTGACCTGGCCCTCTCCGGCCCGCTTCCAAGTTGCTCTGAATATTTCTTTCTTTCTTTCTTTCTTTCTTTCTTTCTTTCTTTCTTTCGGATTAAAGTGGCTGTGAGCAACCTGGCTTTTAACGAAGTCTCCCGGCAAACCGCAAGTGAAAGGTAGGGTAAGGTCCGTGAGTGACCGGTTTATACCTAATCATCGGTGACATGTCATGGGTGGTGTGTCCCTTGTGACATGTGAGCACAGCAACCCCTGCTCATCGCACAAAATGCTCGAAAACCCATAACAAACCCATGCAACGTATCCTCCCAACACATATGCATGCAAATGCAACCATGTTCCATAGAAAATGCTGAGTGCTCATGTCAAAAACCACTTCCCGTCATGTGATGTGTGTGCCCCAGACACTGCAACCCTTGCTCATCCATCACAACACATGAGAACCCAAAAGCAACTCAAGAAATGCATATTCCTAGTATATGTCCATCGAAAAACATCCAAAAACAATCGATAAATACCAAGTTCCCCATAAATAAACCATGTCGCAACTTCGTCGGAATCTGTATGATTTTTTTCTCAAGTCAAAGATGTCCGGGCCAAACTTCAAGTTTCGAAATTTCCTAGTAACAATAAACATTTTCCATACCACGTAAACTCCCATGCCGGCCCGGTTTTTATTAGTGACTTGACAATGTTCAAGTACAGTGACTCAATATTTAATACTATCATTGAAACGCAACGGAATCTATCTCTCAAACACAGAGTTTAGGGAAGCTACCCCGCTAAGGGTAAAGAATAACCGAAGAAAAGACTTTTAATAATTTTGGGTCACACAAAATGTGTTGACCTTAACAGAATGGTAATACTCATTTGGTTCAAGTCTAGGCATTCCAGACTATGATTCGCGAATATTCTAGAAAGTGTCCTTGTCAGTAATAAAGGTATTAATAACTGTCCGGCCTATGAACCTGCCTATGACTAAGACTATCCAAATTACCAGTAAATTGACTAGTGGAGTAACGGTAACATTAGTAGTACATTACAACGCTCCCCCTTAGTCGCAAGTCATAGGCTATGTATAAATGGAAAAATAATGGTGAGGATCAGTTATGGGTAACCCGAAGATCATCAACTGGCAATGACTCATCACATCCTCTATGTATATATATATGTAGTCATGCAGTAACATGTATGACGTATGTATGTGTTCAAAAATTTACAAGCGCTTCCCGTAGAGGGTAGCAAAATCGAAAAATTTTAGATTTCCTATTCTAGGACAGAAAGAAGGATAGAAAGAATTTAAATTGGGGATAGCCTCGCCGCCGGCCTCGCGCGGCAGTCGGCGATCCAATTTCGACTCGACGGCTCTGGACGGGCCCTGTGCAAAACAAAGCTGCTGCAACAAGCAACAAACTACACAAAACACTCAAAGCAAACATAAGTGAGTGGACATGCAAATTCCGAAATTACTTGAGCTTTACCGTAAATTTGTTAAGTAAATACTAGAATTGTTCTTTCGGTAAATATTTTGTTATTACATCACCTACCTGCTTCTTCGTACCTACTTTTACAAACTTAATCTCACCGTCTCTCTGTAGGTGGTGCATAAAGTGTAATTCTAAAGGTAAGTGTTTAGTTCTATTACCTGACATACCCCTCTCTGCCGCTAAGATTGTTTGAGAGTTATCCTTAAATAATTCTATCTGGCTCTTTTGGGCTATGTTTAGTTCTTGTGTGATGTGTTTCAGTGCAAGTCCCTCTCTAATGCACTCAGTTGCTGCAAATACTTCAGCATCATTGGAACTCAGGGCGATGCGACTCTGTCGCTGTCTTCGACAGGTCAGAGCGCAAGAGCGATTCCTTGTCCTCTGCCAGCAGAGCGATGCCGCCAAGCGAAGTGCGTGCCAGCCGACTCGCGTCCACTGCCCGCAGCGAGGATTCGGTACAGAGCCTGCCCCCTTCCACGAACAGACGGCAGTGAGAATTGCTCTTGGAATGGTGCCTGATGACGGCGTTCAGCGCGGGCCCTGAGACTTCGACTAGTCTGTCGACATGAGTCCACTCGGTAGTCGGCAGGAAGGCCGCTTCCTGGGACACAAGCAGCGATGTCAGGTCGCTGTAGTGCTGAAACGTTTTGTTGTCGTTCCAAAATTTGAAACACAGTCTGTTGTCGAGCGCGACGGACAGCTCGAGTGTCATGCCCTCGCGAAACGTGCTCAGCCAGCACTGGATTTCTTTCAAGTCGAGCGAAAACACGCATTTTGGGCACGAGAGCGAGACATATTCGCCGTTATTTGCGGTGCTTGAGAGAAAGGGCACCGCAAACTGGGCAACCAGCCCGTCGGCCGCGCTGCACAGAACAAGCTTTTCGGCGGTCGCTTCAACCCTGGCCTCCAGCAGCAGCGGGCTCAGCGAGTCCAGTGCCCGACGGAAAGCTGTGCCGCTAGAATGCGACCTCCACAGAAAGCGGTAGCCCATTTTTTGAGTGAGTAAGCGTCGCGCTTATTTCCGTTTCCTGTTTTTTCAGGTTTCAAACGGCTGCCATTTAAAGTTCGAGATCTAAAAGAAGTCGCGTGTATATCCCCTTTAAAGAGAGAGAGAGAGAGAGAGAGAGAGAGAGAGATCCAGGCCAGAATTCAACCAATGTCCATCGCCGTAGACAACAACCAGGTCAGGGCCTTTGACCCGGCCGCCGACCCGAAAAAGCTCCGCCTGTCGGACGTGCCCAGAACTGCGTATGGGATCATATTTTCAAATTTGTGCTACGGCGAAAGGTCACTAACGCTCGTGCTCCCAGCGCTTCAGCTGGCCTGGGACCCCTCGACGTACGACCAAGGCAACAAGTCAGCCAAGACCACCATTGACCTCGACTTCAAACACGCGCAACAGTATGGCGAGGTGCTGCAGGCGTTTAAGGCGCTGCGTTCAATCAACGAAAAGGTTGCCGACCTCGTGGTGGAACAGCGCGACAAAATTGTTCCTACGATGAAGAGGGCGGGCCCGATGGCAAAGAGCGACGAGCAGGTCAGATGCTGCTACCAGCCCTGTACGCGCCTGCGCACTTCGCAAAAGTCGGACCGCGCCTGGGCCCCTCGTCTGACCGTCACCCTCACGGGAGCTCGGGTCATCGGATTTTCCACCTTGCAAAAGGGCGACGTGGTCCGATGCGTTGTTGCTGCTACAGCGCTCTGCAGCAAGGGCGAGAAAGTTACACTTTCTTGGCGCGTTCTGCAGATTCAGAAACAAGCTGATGGACTGGGGTACCCGGACCAAGACCTCTCAGAAAAGGAAGCTTTTGGCGTGTCTCTGTCCGGTGATGAAAACGGTGAGGGCGGTTCCAGTGCCATGGACTTGTCTGTAGATTTGGTTTAATTAAACTGTGCACATGACACACACATCACCGGTGCATGACTGCTTGGCACTAGTGGCTGCCTTGGTTCGAAGGTAATAGCAGCCGGTCTTTAGGCCTAGTTCCCAGGCACAGAAATGACTACTAGATAGTTTGCGCTCGGTCACGTTTTCGAAATACACGTTGAGGCTCTGGGACTGGCACACGTAAGGCCCGCGCCCGGCGGATAGTTGCAGCTGTGTCTTCATCGGCACTTCAAAAACCGTCTTGAAGACTTGCTTTACGTCATCTGGTATAGTCGCGATGTTCTGGACAGAGCCGTCGTTTGCCAGGAGCTGCGCTCTGACCGCTGGGGTCCAGAGGCCTCTTTGTTCGAGTGCCTTGACCAAGTACCGGTTGAGTATAGCGTGTTCCCCGGCCAGTGTCCGCCTGACCATTAAATTGCTATAGATCGGTTCAAAACTCTCGTTCACTCCGAGTATCTGACTCGTGGACGCCGTTGGCATAAGCGCGATCAGGAGGCTGTTGCGCAGGCCATGGGCCTTGATGTTTGTATTCAGCCTAACCCATCGCTCTGACTTCAGCTCCACGCCCCAGAGCTCCGGCTGCAGCTTGCCCTGCGAGGCGGGGCTGCCCTCGAACGCCGGGTATTGTCCCCTTTCTTTCGCGAGATCTACGCTGGCAGACACGGCCGCAAAGTAGATCTCACGCATTACACGGTCATTCAGAGCGGCTGCTTCGGGGCTCTCAAAACTAAGTCCCAAGGTCATGAACAGGTCTGCCAGGCCGCAGATACCCAGTCCAATTGGCCTGTGCTCCAAGTTTGACATTTTAGCCTCGGGGACGGGGTAGGTGGTTTGGTCGATGATCCGATCGAGATTGCGCACGGCACTACGCGTGACAGAGTGGAGGAGGCTGATGTCGATTTTCTTGCTCTCTGTGACAAAACGGGGCAGACAAATCGACGCAAGGTTACAGACGGCGGTCACTTCGGACGAGCTCACTTCCATGATCTCCGCGCATAAATTTGAATTCTGAATAACTCCAGTATGATGTTGATTGCTTTTCGCGTTGGCGTGGCTCGGTAAATGATATACGGTGTGCCAGTCTCAATCTGGGCTTGTAAGATGGCAGACCATAGGTGCCTGGCCTTCACTTTTTGGCCCTGTTGTGTTTTCTCGGCGTGGGTGTACCTCGATTCCCAGAACTTGCCCCAGCACTCATCTAGTCCCGGCACCTCGGTCTGACAAAATAGTTTCCAGTCACCGTCATCACGCACCCGTTGCATAAACAGGTCGGGTATCATCAGCGCTGTAAACAGATCCCGTGCTCTCGTTTCCGCTGCACCTGTATTCTGGCGCAGCTGCAAGAAATCAAAGATGTCCTTGTGCCACGGAGGCATATACACAGCAAAAGCTCCTTTCCTGCGCCCACTCTGATCCGCAAAACGCGAGGCTTTATTGAGAACGCGAGCGAGAGGTACAACCCCCCCGCTCCTGCCCCCCGTCCCGTAGATCCTGCTGCCTGCTGCTCGCACGTTGCCGATGTACAACCCAATACCTCCTGCGTGTTTTGAAATGACAGCGCAGTCCTTCACGGTTTCGAAGATCCCTGTGAGACTGTCTTCTCGAACTGGCAACAGGAAACACGAAGCCAGCTGCTGGTTCCGGCGCAGGCCAGCGTTGAACATAGTTGGTGAAGCATGGCTGTACAGGCCAGCACTTAAGAGATTGTAGGTGTCCTGGATCTTGCGCAGGACGCTGTCTGTGCTTTCTTCCAGGCCGTGGTGCAGCGCCACTGAGATTCGCATGTACAAATATTGCGGCGTCTCGCAAATCTTGTCGTCGGCGTCTCTAAGAAGGTAGCCTTGCTTGAGCGTGCTGATTCCGAAGTAGTCGAAATTGATGAGGTCATTTTCGGGCCTTATCATCGCGTTCAAGGCAGCCTGGTGCTTGTCGGCAAACACCGAAAAGCTGGGCACCAGCGATAGGCGCAGACGGTTTGCCGCATCCCAGAACGTGGCCGGACAACTTTTTTGGAGGTCGCTAGCAACGATTCTGCCACCGAGCAGTGCGTAGTCAGGGTGGTACGAGGCCAACGCCGCACAGCTCGATGCGGCTAGCCCGTCCAATTCAGAGGTCGAAACCCCCTGTCGTATGCCAGCAATTGTTTGTCGGGCCACCTCGACCGCGCTTCCGCCCGGCAGATCAGTTGCGAGGAGAGAGACTCTGCGAAGCACTTTGTCAAAAGACACGGGCTCCAAAGAGCCATCTCTTTTTCGGACTTGCATTTCGCGTGTGCTTGCATTAATGGCACAAGAGAAAAAAATCATTCTCTGCTAAAATGCTGGAAGCCAAAGTACGAAGCCAGCAGGGCGTCCGTCACTAGTAATTCTCCTTTCCCTGTAGAAGCAAATAGCATATAAAGGAGCCCATGCCACAAGCGGTTATCGGTCCACCACACTTGGCCGCCCAGGAAGCCTTTTTTTTGAAAGCCACACGACGGCCGGGACCATGGCAAGAACACGCAGTTTGTCTTTGGTCGGCGGTGCCGCGTCAAGTGCCACTTTGGCCAGTAAAAAACGGGCAGGAAGGCACCCGGCAACGAACAGTAGCTTATTGTCAACTTTGGTAGTTTGTGTGTCTGACATGTTAGCATAACGAGTCAAAAACAGTATGCACAAGAAAAAATGTGTCACAGTTCAATTCTCTGTGGTCTCTGTCAGGCGCGCGCCTTTTTTGCTTTTATTATCTGAATAAAAAAGTTTCTGAGAAAATACACTTTTGTAGTTATTCAAGTTTTCTGTCTCTTGCTTGGCCTGCTTAGGTCCTTGTCGCCCGTCACAGCCTCAAACCTCAGCATATCAGATAAAGGGGTCTTGCGGCCCCTGGGTCCTAACCCCGTGAGCTTATGTTTTTCGTACAGAAACCCTTCGTGTGCTTCCACCTGGAAGTTCTTAAACAAGTCTCTAACGGTGGCAGGCTCACAGCCGGCCTTCTTGGTCAGTAGCTCGAACAGAATACTGGACGCGGAACCCCCCTCTACATCGACGACTGGCGCCTCCACCGCTTCGATGCCCTCCTTCCGATCCAATTCTTCCCTCTTCAGCAGCGCGATGCCCATTACTGCCGCAAAGCGTGTTCTGGTGCCATGCTCGTCGTAGTGGTCGCCACACCTTTCCTTCGAAGGATTGTGATGGCAGCGTCGGTCGCCGCACAGGGCCTCTCTGCAGTTTGTATTTGGGCGATAGTATGTGTTGTGAGTAAAACAGTAGTTGCACACGTTGGGGCGTTCCGCGGCCGCCCGGAGTATCCTGTAGTCCTTGGCCAACAGCGTAGACTCGTTGATGTCGTCCACCGTGGCTTTCTTGTTTGCCAAGTCTTTCTGCATAAAAGTCAGGAAGGCCTTTTCAAACTCGCTCAACCTGACCGCGTGGCCTTCCTTGCGCTCCACTACACGCTCCATGGAGCCGCTGTTCAAGAAGCGCGCGGTAGGGTTGGCGTGGCTTTCTAGCTCCTCCCGTAGCACCCACAGCTCTTTCGGCGCCACTTCCTTCCAGAAGTCGCGACCATGCATTTTCGCTGCGATATTCCTGTACTTAGTGACACAGCGAAGCAGGATGTAAGGGAGTTCCTCCGTCGTGAGAATCGTCTCTAGTTCGGGGTTGGCGTCTTTCACGACGTTGGGCGCCTTGATGATAACAGTCCGCCGCACGATCTCGCCCTCGTAGTCCTGGAAATCTGGTTTGAAGTTGGAGGCACCTGCAGCAGGAGCTTTCCACACAAAGTCTATCACTGCTATCTTGTGTTTCTTGGCGACGGGGACGCCTTCTCCTGATACCATGCTCTGCCAGATGGATTTGTCGACCACGTGCGAAATGTGCCGGGGCATATCCTCGAGGACTACGGCCTCCTTGGTGCACAGGTCTTCTAGCCCAAACACCTTTTCAGTGTTTTTGGCAATGAAGCCTACCCTCCCGGGCGGCTTCATGGCTCTGATGACCTTCATCACCAAGCCCTTTCCTGACCCACTGCGGCCGTAGTACAGGAGCCATACCTGCCATCGGTCGTAGACATTGCAGCATGCGCCCGACCATGATCTCCATCAGATCGTACATTTCCGGTGACAGCTGGTAGCTCAACATCTTGGTCCACTTGGGGGTGTGCGTCTCTCCCTCGAAGTCGCCTGTCAGGATCTGGCGCGCCTTGGCCAAGTCCAGCTCACAGTCGTAGAAATGCTCGGTGTCAGGAACCTTGTCTAGCTCTTTCCACTCCTTTGGCTCCAGTTTATCGAGGTTGAAGGTGCAGTTACGAAACGAGATCCACTCACAATGCCCACGTCCTTTCTGCAGCAAAGGGAACATGAGATGGTCCTTCGTCTCCAAGGTGTTGCACAGGCTGGCCTGGCTTGAACTGTTACTATGGTAGAACGGCTGGCCCCGGAGCGTCTCGTTCACGAAGTCAGGGATGCTCAGGTGACGCACGTAAGCACCAGGGACGCGCGGGTGGTGTTGCAGCACGAAGCCGTCATACCTCACCAGCTTTTCCCTCACTGCCTTAGTGTGCACATAACTGATGCACTTCTCGTCCTTGCTGGGGATTTTTGACAGGTTGCGAGGGCCGCAGTACTCGCGCCAATCGTCCTCGGTCGCGTCGCACTTCTCCGAGTGGAACACGATGTCGAAGCCAGTCTCCTCTTTTACTTTGGCAACTATCGCCGCGATGCGCTCTGGCGTGAAGATGTCGCCCTGGAAGCAGGCAGGCCTCGAGACCCCAATCGCGTCGTGTAGCCATGCGCACATGTTGAACTTGCCCTCCACGCCGCCCCCGAGAAAGGGCCTGGACTGCATATACTTGTAGACGCACGTCATGATATTCCTCTCCTCCCGTTGCCACACCCATGATATGAAGGTACCGTTCTTGTTTTTCTTGTTTTCGAGCGAGCAGACTTTCGCCCACACCTCGTCGAAGGGCGAGATAGCCTTGAACTGGCCTACGAAGTTGATGCAGGCCTGCTTCCAGCTGCGCATCAATTTGCACTCCAGTTCCTCGTCGTCCATCACCCGCCTGCCGTTGATCACGCCGTTGAACGCCTTCTTGCCCTTCTTTCGGTTGGCAGGGGTGTCCGGGCGGCCGGTCTGCTCCAAGAACTTCGCAATCAGCTCCTCGCGGCCAGCTTCCGTAGCGAACTTCGCGAACATCTCTGGGACGACGATGAAGGGCCCTTGAGCACCACTGCCAGAAGATGACGAGGCGGGTGGTGCGTGCTTGGCAGCCAGCTGCAGCAGGATGGTAGACGCTGCGTTGGTGATGTCGATGATCTCCAGCCTGCCATCGCAGATCACGCGCCGTATCCACTTCTTGATAGTACAGAGCGAGCCTTTGTCGCTGATCCGACCTTCAGGGTGTACTGGGTTCGCCTTGTAGTTGATGACTGTGTTGCTCTCCTTGCAGACGGCCAACATGCCCACGACGTTTTCCATGATCGAGGCTTCTAGCTCCAGCGTCCGAATGTAGCCCAACGCCTCTATGTTGACGTACTGCTGAAGAGACAGAACCACTGGAGCTTCTTCCGCTTCACCGTCCTCTCCCTCGCCGCCCTTCTTCTTCTTCTTCGTCTTGTCAGTTTTCTTGGACGCCATGGCTGGTTCACCAGTAATAAGCCTAGACAATAAAAAAAACGCGACCGTGTGCGTGTGTTCAGACAAGAAACAAAAAGTGCACGAAAATTTTCAGCGTGTTTTGCGGCGCGGTAAGTTCCCGGGAAATTGTCCACAAGGCGGGGTGCAAAAATGGCAAAGGGTTCGTTCCGGCTGCTACCCACTTCCCTCGGTCGAAGACTCGAGGGTTCTGGCCTGGTCACGACGACGAAAAAACCGACGAGGCTCGTGCCACGTCACCCTTACCCGGTCGGTCCGGCCATTGCCTTTTTTGTCCTCGACTACTGCATTTTTGTCCTCTGCCGCCTGGAAAAAAAGGGTGGGTGGCGGTGGTGGTGTGGTGTGTGTGTGCGTGTGTGTGTTGTGTCGTATTTTCCCTATAATTTTTTTTGCTAAATTTTTTTATGACATTTATGACACTTATGACAACTTTTTGGCCGAGGGATCCCCCCCCAAAAAAATCACTGGATTTTTTCTGGGCCCCCCACCCCTGCCACCTGACCCAAAATCGTGTCATACATGTCTCATGTGTCTACCACAAGGAAAAACGGGTGGATGGTGGCTGTTCAGAGGAACTGACCCCCCCCTCCTCCCATGGATGGTTCAGAGGAAGGGACCCCCCCCATCCGATGTCCATCCACTGAAAACGACCCCCCCCCCCCTCCCATAGAATGCCTACACAATGTCGGAGGGAAAGTACACAAGGATGGCGGGAGGGGAGAAGGGAGAAGGGAAGGGAAGGGAGAGAAAGCGTGCCGGCACGCGTGCCACCTCGACCTAAGCCAGCCAAGGGAGTAACGGACGGTATCCCTGCCACCCTCAAAACCAGAGAATCCCCAAAGTCTCAAGGCAAAAAAAAAATTAGTAAAAAAAATTTACAGCAAAATTCGGGCATGGAAACCAGGAGCAGGAAAAGGCAGCGCCTTGACGAGCAGGCACTGGTCGTTCCCCTGACCAGCCCTGTCAGAGGGGCGGCGGTGCCACCGCACAAGCTGAACGCCAATGTCGAACCAGGCGTGCCGTTTTCTCGACTGGACGCGCTGGTGACCGCGCCCTACAAACCCAGAGACAGGACCTGACAGAGGGTCGCTCTGGGTCACTTCTATCGACCGGGGTCGGAGGAGCAGCTCGCGAGGAAAATTGCAAGCAAACACCTGGCCCTGCGAGTGCTGCAGATACTGCTGCCCCCTGGACCTCCCTTAGCCATCATCGCAGAGTACATGAATCCAATCTACGTCATTGACGCGCAACCTGACCACTGGATAGCGCTGAATATTAAGGACAGAACAGAGCTTTTTTTCGGAGCAGGCCTGCCCCTCATGAAAAAAGCGGACAGGCCTCTGCGATACGAACTGAACCCTCGCGGTGCGTGGCTATACCTGGACGCCTTCGACTGCGATTGGCAACGAGAGGCAAGGACTGACATTGACCACCTACTACGACACCCCTTTTTCCCCGTGCCCGGGGAGGAAAAAATCCTCTTCCACGACCGCTTGCCGCAGCTGCAGACGCAGCACGAGGCGCTTGCCCAGCCATACTGGAGGGAACAGGCAGCGGCACACAACGAGCGTTTGGCAGCGTTCCGTGCCAAGGTAGAAGCGCTGATCCGTGGCTTTCTCTGATTAAAAGACAAATTGTATTTTTTGCGACTTGGCGCCACCCTCCACAAACCCACCCCCCCCCCCTTTCTCCTCTCCGGCCGGCCCCGGGAAAAAAGGGCGGGTGATGGTGTGTGGTGTGGTGTGCGGCGTGCGGTGTGCTTACTTTCCTTTATTTTTTTAGCTAAATTTTTCTTTATGACATTTATGACACTTATGATAACTTTTTGGGCGAGAGACCCCCCCCCCCCTTTCAAAATCACGGAGATTTTTCCTGACCCCCACTCCGGCCACCCGGGTCAAAATCGTGTCATAAATGTCTCATGGCGTCTGCCACCCGGGAAAAAGGGCGGGTGGTGTTCCCTTGTCCTTTCTGTCAATATTTTCCTTTTAATTTTTAGTTAATTTTTTTTATGACACTTATGACACTTATGACAACTTTTTGGTCGAGGGACCCCCCCCCCTCAAAATCAAGGAGATTTTTCTTGACCCCACCCCGGCCACCTGGCCCAAAACAGTGTCATAAATGTCTCATGCACAAAACCCCAAGGTGGGGTTTTCACCAAATTTCACGTGAATGTGGCATTGGCCGCAAGATCAGCCAAAAATTCACGGAACATCATTCTTGATGTTCTGTGCCTGGCACCAGGAAAAAGAGGCGGGCGGGTCATACGTGTATGTCGCATCACAAGACTTCGATAGGCTGGACGGTGGTGACACGCACGACTTCGATGGGTCCATCCCAGACACAACAGGAGGCTAGGTTCTTCTGTGTAAGCGCCATCTCGAAGTGTGACGCGGCGTTGAGTATCTTGCGACGGGAGCGGTCGACACAGATGTAGTGGTGAACGCCGCCGACCAAGAAGACTCCCTTGAGCGCGGTGCAGGACGTGAGGCTGTACCACGAGACTCGCTTGAGGGGACGCAGCGCGTAGACGACGCCGCCGCGACTGAAGGGCTTGATACCTAGCAGGGCAGTGAGCGGGCAGTTGCCACCGAGCTTCTTGCGTAGCTTGTTGCGGAAACGTGCCTTCGGCATGCCGCCCAGCGCATGAATGGCGTTCATGTAGGCGTCGACAACGCAGTGCCAGTGACCAGTAGAGCGTGCCCACAGACGGTCGCCGTCGCCCACTGGAAAGCTGTTGCCACCCCCGA
>WBZZ01001803.1:37500-47500 GCA_019918135.1 Paulinella micropora
TATTAAATCGAGCGTATTAATTGAAAGTATTAATATTAGGTCGCTTGGTATTCATGTTATTAATATTAGTGTTATGTTTAGATATGTTGCGCGATATGTAGCATAAATAGAAATGTTATTAATGTTAATGTTTATGTTTGCCTCAGTATTAATCTAATATATATTAGAATGATCGGATTGTGTGCAAATTAGTAGTTAAGTGAATATGTCTGGACAGTAGTATGAGTGGGGGGAAGTGAAGGATTGGTCTGTTGGTGTGGTTGGGATACCATATTCGTTGGATGGAGTCAGGCGGATGGTTCTTCAAAGATCATGCTCGGGGAGGATTGCTGTTGTGTGTGTGTGTGTGTGTTTTTCAATATATATATATATATATATATATATATATAAAGTTAAATATTAATTAATTAATTATTTTTTTTTTATTTTGTGTGTGTGTGTGTGTTGTAGTCATTGTTGTTATTATTATCATTATTATTATTATGTTTTTGTTGTTCTAGGAGGTGAGCTTTTATCTGCTTTTTGAAGATGTTGGGTGATGTTGTGTCCTTGATATCTTGTGGGAGTTGGTTCCATTGATGCAGGAACAGTTTTGTGTGATATGGGGTGTTGTGTTCGATGAATAAGTTGCTTTTGATTAAGTGTCGTGTATGGTATGAATGGATATGATTTGTTGGGGTGAAGGTGTTGTCGTGTAGTGGTCTGTTGAGTTCTTTGGCGGGGTGGATGAATGGGTGGATTTCTATACAAACTCTGAGTTTATATAGTTGAGTGATATCAAGGATTTCGAGTTGGTCGAGGAGCGGCTTAGTATGTGATCGGTAATGTGTCTTGGCCATTATTCTGATGATTTTTTTTATGTATTTTTATGAGTGGTTGTATGTATTTTTTGTTTTTGTCATGTGTCCCCCAGACTGAGATGTGTCGAATGAGATGTGGGAAGATGTGTGTGTAGTATAGTTGTTTTATGATTGTTGTGTGGAGAAATTGTTGTGCGAGGTGATTGTTGGCTGTAGTTTGCGTATGATGTTCATTATGTGTTGGTTGTATCGTAGGTTGTGTTGGAGTGTTATGCCTAGTAGTTTGGCATGTTTGCATTGTTCGAGTGTGTGGTTGTTTATGTTTATTGTTACGTTCTGTTTTGTTTTGTGGAAGATTGTGTACGTTGCTTTGGTTGGGTTTGGTACGAGGTTGTTGGAGTGGAAGTAGATGATTAGTTTGGTTATTTCTGTCTGTGTTTTTTGTTGTAGGTTGTTGGGTGATTTTGCTGTTATCATAAGTGTTGTGTCGTCTGCATATGTGTATACTGTTCCTTGGTTTATTATGTTTATAATGTCATTAATATATAGCAAAAAGAAAGTAGTAGATAGCGTGCTGCCTTGCGGAATGCCATGTGTTAAAGTTCGTTTGTGTAATTTTGCGTGCTGTGTGTGTACTTCTTGAGCTCGGTTTGAAAAGTAGGATGCAAAGAAATTAACAGTGTCTTCGGAGGTTGAAGTTTCTCCGGAGTTTCTTAATTAGCTTTGCGTGTTCTACTGTGTCGTAGGCTTTTGAAAAGTCTACGTAAAGCGCTAGCACGGGCTCTTCTTTGTCTTTGTGTTTGTGTATTTGGTTTAGGATAGTTTGGACTGTCATTGTCGTGTTTGAGTTCGGGCGGAAGGCGTATTGTGTATGTGATATTATGTTATGTTTCGTTAGATGGTCCATGACTTGTTTATTTATTATTGTGTCAAAGACTTTAGCTATTATTGGTAGTAATGAATAGGTCTGTAGTTTACTGGCAGGCTTGTGTCGCTAGCTTTGTATATTTCTATTACTTAGTTGTTTTTAGTGCATCTGGGTAACTATTTTCTTTTATTGCTTTATTAAATAGTTCGGTAAGCGTGGGTGCGATGTAAGCGTGCATGTCTTTTATTATTGCAGGCTTTATTCTATATATGTCTTCTGTTTTGACTCTATTTATGTTTTTGAGCGTTTTTTGTACTGTGTCCTGTGTTATAGTATGTAATTTGAAGCTAGGATGTGTGTGGGTCTCTATCGCTATATTTTCTTCCTGTTCTGTCTTTATTATGTTGTTGCTTGTTTTCTTGCATATTGTTATGTAATGATCGTTGAATGCATTTGCTATGTCTGTTGGGTCTGTGTATGTTTTGTTGTTGTAGTACGCTACTGCTGGTGATGTTCTTGGTGGTTTGTTGTTTGGAACTAGTTCTTTGAGTTTTCTGTGTTGTTTCTTCAGATTGTATTTGTTTTCTTCTAGCACTCTCATTATTTCTTCTTGCTTTGCTTTGTGTATTATTTTGTTTACTTTGTATTTGTGTGCTGTGTAAGCTTGCTTGTTTTCTACCGTTGGGTTATATTTCCATCTATTGTATAGCGCGTGTCGTTTTCTTATTTGTCTTTTTATTTTTGGTTTACACCAGCTTTTTCTTCTGTTGCTTTGTTTGGGTTTCCTCTCGTAGTGTCCTATAACTTTTGTTATTGTTGACTGTAGCTCTCGAAACTTTTGGTTTGTGTATGTGTTTTCTGTGTTTTGTGCTATGTATTCTAGCTGTGTTTTTATGTCTGCTATTATAGACTCTCTGTGTTTGTTGTAATTGTTGTTTGTAAGTCTTGGTTTCACGTCTGTGTTTGGTTTGTTTGTTCCTGTATGTATTATTGCGTATATTGGGTGATGGTCAGATATGCATGGGCTGATTATGTTTGATTCAATGTCGGTGTTGATGTTGGTGAGTATCATGTCAATGAGCGTGCCTGAGTTGTGGTGTATGTCGTGTCGTGTTGCTTTGTTTATTGTCGTGTATAGATTGTTATGTATAATGAACTCGTGCATATCTGTGTGCGGTTTGTGTATGTTGTCTAGGAGATTATAGTTAAGGTCTCCTACTATTGTTATTGTGCTTGCTGGTGCTTTGTGTAGAATATTGTCTATTCTATCCTGGAGCGCGTGTATAAAATCTTGATCGTGATTTTTAAGCGGGCGTCTATACATACCTATTATTGTGTGTATTGGCTTGCTTTTTAGCCTACTATTATATATTTGTATGATTAACGGTGTTTGGCATGACTGTGATATGTTTTGTTTTTTGTCTATTTTGATATGCATGTTGTTTTTGTAGTAGATTGAGATGTCTATGTGATGTTCTGCAGTGTACATGGGGATGGGGAAAGCATTATTGCTGATTGGTTGTTGGATGTAATTGTCTGTGAGTATGATGATGTCTGGTTGGAAGTGTAGTAGTTGGAGTTGTATACGTAGATGTTGGTGGTGTGCTTTGAGTGAGTGGATGTTGGTGTGGTAAATGCTGAGTGTTGTGTTATGTTTATTATTGTTATTATTGTTATTGCTATTATTATAATTACTATTATAATTTTTGTTTTCTTTCTCTATTTTTGTTTTCTTTCTGTCTCTCTCCTCTCTCTCTCTCTCTCTCCTCTCTCTCTCTCTCTCTTTCTTTCTCTCGCTTTCTCTCTCTCTCTCTCTCTCTCTCTCTCTCTCACTCTCTCTCTCTCTCTCTCTCTCTCTCTCTCTCTCTCTTCTACGCGTGTATTTAGGGAGTGCTCATGTGTGTATTTCCCTATCCATCAGAATCTATCTATTCGTCGGTGTGCCAAATCTGTACTTGCGATTAGGGCAGAGTGATAATATGCTTGGACTTGTTCTGCTATCTCTCGACCACACAAAAGCGATCTCCATCAATGCCACCGAGTCTCTCTCTCTCTCTCTCTCTCTCTCTTTTTTTCTTTCTTTCTTTCTTTCTTTCTTTTTCTTTCATTTCCTCATTTCCCTTCTTCTTTTTCTTCTTTTTCTTCTTTTTCTTCTTCTTCTTCTTCTTCTTCTTCTTCTTCTTCTTCTTCTTCTTCTTCTTCTTCTTCTTCTTTTCTGCTGTGTGTAGATCCTCACTAGCTGCCCCAGTCTGGCAGGCATGGGCCTTAGAGGTCTCTCTCTCTCTCTCTCTCTCTCTCTCTCTCTCTCTCTTCATCTGTCTTGCTCTGTGCGTGCGTGTATCTCACCTCCCCCCCCCCCCCCCCCTCTCATTTCATCTGTCTTTTTCTGTCCGTGTGCGTGTATCTCACCTCCTCTCTCTCTCTCTCTCTCTCTCTCTCTCTCTCTCTCTCTCTCTCTCTCTCTCTCTCTCTTTCTCTTTCTCTCTCTCTCTCTCTCTCTCTCTCTCTCTCTCTCTCTCTCCTCCCGCTATTGCTTTGCTTGTATGTTCAACTAGGCTGAAACCCTCTTTTCTTTCTGTATGTGTCTTGCAGTATCATACTGTACGCGACCAGACCACCATCAAATACGACAGCACATCCTCAGGCAAAGGTCAGCGCTTGCATGTATGTATGTATGTATGTATGTATGTGTGCATGGTATTATGCGAAAAAACTGCTATGTTGTTGCTTACACAGGTCTCAAGGCTCTGACGACTGCAGATGCCTCAGGTCGTTACCAAGCGGACTTCGCAGGCTCCGACTCGTTGGTCACAGCAGACATGTACCAAAAATTCCCTACCCTCCAGGTCCGCAACACAGGCGGGTTGTCCCGTCCACTACCCCACTGCTGCCTTGTTGTCCCAGCTACTGCCCCACCACGGCCTCGTTATCCCAGCCATTGTCCCACTTCTGCCTTGTTGTCACATCTATTTCCACACTATCACCATTGCCTTGTTTTTTCCCATCTGTTCCCACACTATCAGTATGTATTATTGTCCCATCTATTACCACATTATTGCCATTTTGTCCCATCCACTACCCACTTTTCCATTGTTTCTCCGTCTACTGCCCCACGATTGCCTTGTTTCCACAATCTACTGCCGACTTTTCCCTTGCTGCCCCGTCTACTGCCCCACTATTGCCTGCTTGTCCAATCTACTGACCCACTTTTGCCTTCTTGTCCCATCTACTGCCCCACTATTGCCTGGTTGTCCCATCTACTGCCCCACTATTGCCTTCTTGTCCATCTACGGTCCCACTTGCCTTTTTGTCCCATATACTTCCCCACTACTAGATGGTGCCTGCGCTGGTGGTTCCGCTAGCTATCATTTTCAATTTGGATGGCTTCAAAACCACCGAGCTCGTACTGGACGTGGTATGCTATCTCAGGGATCTCTGCCATGTCATGTTATGTTATACTTTGTCATGTTATATCATTTTATGTTATGTCATGATATGTCATGCATGGTTGTGTTATGTTATGCGAAGCTATTCAGCGGTCAGATTACCACTGGAACCACAGCGTGATATATATTATTTTATGTCATGTTATGTCACGTTATACCTTGTTACGTTAATATTTTTACGTCATGTTATGGTATATTATGTTAGAGCTTCTGTCATATTGTGTTAATATTATGTTATATTATGTTAAACTAAAGATATGACACCATGTCATGCTATATTATGTCATAGTAATATTATGCTGTGTTATATTATTTCCAGCGTGTTGCAGCAAAGCTGTCAGATACAAAAGTTAATAATATATTATATTATGTCATGTCATCTACGTGTGTAGGATGTTGCTGCAAAGCTTTTCAGCGGTCAGATCACCAACTGGAACCATTCCGCCATCTCTGCTCTCAACCCGAGCAAGCTGCTCCCTAACCTCCCTGTGCGAGTCTTTGGGCGAGCCAAGTCCTCCGGGACCACCGAGAATCTTCACACGGTTGCGCAAATAAAAAACGCAAGCACACATATATTTCTCTTCTGTTCAGATGATTACCATAACTGATAGGTTACGACCTCGTGTTTTCGTGCTCACCCCTTGCTTTTTATTCATCGGTACAGAGCGCTAGTTGGGTTTTTTCTTGGAATCGATTGGTCAAGTTTCTGTGATCATGCTTGCTTTGTAGGTTCTTCGCGACCGAGAGTCCTGCGAACTGGCCCCACGGCGTGTTTGAGACGTGGCCCGCCAACCTCAGGTCCACACTACTGCCTCGTTGTCCCATCTACTGCTCCGCTATTGCCTTGTTGTCTCATATTTTGCCTGCTATTGCCTCGATGTCCCCACCTTTTGCCAACTAGTGTGATTTGTGTCGCATCCATAGCCTCACTATATGTATGTACAGGCCTGTAGTTAGTCAGTCAGAGAACGTGTACTCCTTGATCGGCAGCGTCATGTCCGAGCCAGGTCTTGCGCGGCGTGTTTGTGAGTGTGTGGGTGGTGGGGGGGGGGGGGGGCAAGTCAAGATTGCGTGGAAATTTCTCGTAATTCTACTTATTTTGCAGAGGCAAGCTCAAAGTACAATTTCTACCATTGCGAAATCTTTTGGTTTCTGTTTTTCATACAAGCCAGGATATAAGACGGGAAGGGTTTAGCTTCCGGAAATCACCGCTATTTCCGTAAATTTTTTCAGATTTTTTGTTGCCTTGTCTTCCCATCTCAATTTGTCGATTAATTTTCTTATAGGAGGTTTGGGCTACGTGGCGTACCCGTTCTGCCTGCTGACTACCGTCAAGTATGTCAGTTTTTCACTACTCGAACACGATGGAACATTGAAAATCGTGGCGCCTAGCATGGAGACCTTGCGAGCTACTATGGTACATACATAAATACATACATACATACATACATACATACATACATACATACACACACACACACACATATATATATATATATGTATATATTTCTCTACTATATATATATATATATAATATAAATATAAATATTATATATATATGTATATATATATAAATAGTATATATATACATATATATATATATATATATATATATATATATATATAGAATCGTATTGAACTGGATGACAAGCTGCATGCGAGCATCACGTCGACCCCTGGTGCGTCAGTTGAAGTTAGTGTTAATATTTATTATAGTTCTGTTTAGGGTTAGGGCTGGGGCTTGGGTTGGGGTTTGCTAGGGTTAAGGTTTGGGTTTGGGTTAGGGTTAGGGTTTGGGTTAGGGTTAGGGTGCGTCCTAACATTCTCAACTAATACTTGTTCACATCTCAGCCAAATACTTGTTTCCATTTAGGGGATTGGCCGCTGACTGACTTCACGTACGGCGTATTCCACCGGAGGAGCAACTTGACCTGCCAAAAAACCGCAGAAATCCTCAAGTTCTTTAGCTATGCCTTCACCAACCAAAACTCTAGGTAGGTATACATATATGAAGAGGTGTGTGTGTGTGGGGGGGGGGGGGGGGGGCTGGGTGGGGGCGAAGGGCCTCAAGTTCTTTAGCTACGTCTTCATCAACAAAAATTCTAGCTTTATATCATCCAATTATATATACTTGCTTATGTAGAGGTGTGTGTGTATGTTTGTGTGTGCGGGGGGGGGGGGGGGGGGGGGGGGGGTGGGGAGGGGGGGTAGGGGGTGGGTATAAAACATGTTATTTAATATTTCTATTTATTACCATTCTACATCTGCATAGTGCATGCACATTCTTACTATTCTAGTAGGGATGTGGCGATTAACCTGGGCTATTTCTCTCTCTCTCTCTCTCTCTCTCTCTCTCTCTCTCTCTCTCTCTCTTTCCCTCTACCTTTTGAACACGCGGACTACATCATAGCTTATCTAATAAAATTATTATACATTTACGTAGTGCATACATTATTATTGTTACTATAGGGATGTGGCATTCAACCTGGGCTATTTCCCTTTGCCTCGTGACCGCGTAGATTACATCATAGCGTATCTGTCCACGCTGCCGTGCCCAGAGACAGCTGAGTCTTACCTTGCCCTGGTACGTATGAGAAGTTCCTACTTCTTAAGTACAATCAACAATGACTTCAAACGCTCCGATCCCAGCCGATATTTCCATCCGAAACCTGTGCTATGGCTCATTAGAAAGCTCTTGACGAGAGCTTTCAAATGAGCCATTACACAAGCCACACAAATCAGAACCGGTTGACAATGAATCGTTTGAAGTCATTGCTCGTTGTACTTAAGGACAAGGAACTTCTCATACATTGATAATAGATACTACATCATAGTTTATCTGTCCAAGCTTCCCTGCCAAGAGACAGCTGAGACCTACCTGGCCCTGGTACTTTTATGGTAGATAGATAGATAGATAGATAGATAGATAGATAGATAGATAGATAGATAGATAGATAGATAGATAGATAGATAGATAAGATAAGATAGATAGATAGGATAGATAGATAGATAGATAGATAGATAGATAGATAGATAGATAGGTGCACACATACATACATATATACATACATTTATTACATACGCAGGACTTCTCATATGAAGACAGTCACGACATAGTGCGGAACGCCATGGTTGGCCTAGCTGTGCTTGGCATCACATTGGCTGCAGGTTGCTGACACACATACATAGATACATAGATAGATAGATAGATAGATAGATAGATAGATAGATAGATAGATAGATAGATAGATAGATAGATAGATACACACATGCATACATACATACATACATACACAGACATACACAGACATACGCACATACATACTTACATATACATACATACATACATACATACATTCATACATACATACATACATACATACATATTTACTTACTCACTTAGTGATACATACTGACCAACTAACTAGCCTTACTTACTGAGTGACTGAGTGACTGATTGATTTGCTTGGCATCACGCTGGCTGCAGGTGAGGTGGCTTACTTACTGGCTAACTAATAGCCTACGTACTTACTGGATGACTGGCTGACTGGCTGACTGACTTACTGAAACCTAGTTACTCACTGACTGACTACCTGACTGACTGACCGTCTTACTGATTGACTAACTGTCTTACTGACTGACTAACTTACTGACTAACTAATTAACCTACTGACTGAATTCCTCACTAACTAATTAACCTACTGACTGACTGACTGACTAACTGTCTTACTAACTGACTGACTTACTGACTAACTAATTAACCTACTGACTGACTGACTGTCTTACTGACTGACTGACTTACTGACTAACTAATTAATCTACTGACTGACTGACTGTCTTACTGACTGACTGACTTACTCACTAAATAATTAACCTACTGACTGACTGACTGACTGACTTACTGACTTACTGACTAACTAATTAACCTACTGACTGACTGATTGTCTTACTGACTGACTGACTTACTGACTAACTAATTAACCTACTGACTGACTGACTGTCTTACTGACTGACTGACTTACTCACTAACTAATTAACCTGCCGACTGACTGACTGACTGACTTACTTACTGACTAACTAATTAACCTACTACTGACTGACTGTCTTACTGACTGACTGACTTACTGACTAACTAATTAACCTACTGACTGACTGACTGTCTTATTGACTGACTGACTTACTGATTAACTAATTAACCTACTGACTGACTGACTGACTGACTAACCGACTAACTAATTAACCTACTGACTGACTGACTGACTGACTGACTAACCGACTAACTAATTAACCTACTGACTGACTGACTGTCTTACTGACTGACTGACTTACTGATTAACTAATTAACCTACTGACTGACTGACTGACTTACTGACTGAGAGTAACTAATTAACCTGCTGACTGACTTACTGACTGACTAACTTACTGACTAACTAATTAACGTACTGACTGACTGACTTACTGACTGACTGACTTACTGACTAACTAATTAACCTACTGACCTACTGACTGACTGACTGACTTACTGACTGACCAACTTACTGACTAACAAATTAACCTACTGACTGACTGACTGATTTACTGACTGACTGACTGACTCACTAACTAATTAACCTACTGACTGACTGACTGATTTACTGACTGACTGACTTACTGACTAACTAGTTAACCTACTGACTGACTGTCTTATTGACTGACTGACTTACTCACTAACTAATTAACCTACTGGCTGTCTTACTGACTGACTGACTAACCGACTAACTAATTAACCTACTGACTGGCTTTGCTGCGCATGACGCTGGCTACAGGCTTCTGGGGATCCACCATTGTACATACATACATACATACATACATACATACACATACATACATACATATACATACATACA
>WBZZ01001803.1:52500-60000 GCA_019918135.1 Paulinella micropora
AGAGGGAGAGAGAGAGAGAGAGAGAGAGAGAGAGAGAGAGAGAGAGAGAGAGAGAGAAAGAAAGAAAGAAAAAGAGAGAGAGAGAGCGGGGGGTGAGGGGGGAAAAGAGAAGAAGAAGATGATGATGATAAAGAAGAAGAAGAAGAAGAAGAAGAAGAAGAAGAAGAAGAAGAAGAAGAAGAGGAAGAGGAAGAGGAAGAAGAAGAAGAAGAAGAAGAAGAAGAAGAAGAAGAAGAAGAAGAAGAAGAAGAAGAAGAAGAAGAAGAAGAAGAAGAAGAATTTCATCGGAAAGAATATAGGTGTGTAGGTTGGTAAGTAGTTGAGCAGGCAGAAGTAGCTACACATGCATGTACATATGTATAAATTGTTGAAGTACGAGACTTGTGATATATTTCTAAAAATAAAATGACCTTCTTAAATCTTTCATAGTAGTACATATGGAATGCAGATGTGCGTGCGCGCTTGCACCATCCAGCGCAGCCCGAAGCTGTAGACTGGTTTAGAAGTCGCTTTTTTTCCTCATATCTTCATTCTGGGGGGCCAGGTACGGATCCTCACATAAAAGCATTCACAGCCAATTACCTAGGTAATTACCCTTGATGTAGTTAGCTTCCAGGGGAAATTTACTGAATTTTGGAATTTCCACTGGAAGCTAACTACAACAAGGGTAATTACCTAGGTAATTTGCAGTGAATGCTTTTATGTGCCTGGCCTAATTCTTTCTCACTTGTGTTATTCAAAGTATTACTTAATGATATCTTCCTCTTTCCTCGTAACTACTATATTTTACTATCTTGTTTTCTATTTTCCCACTACTGCCACTTATGCATATCTGCTACTCCATCAGCGCAATTGTTTCCGCTCCTTCGCCTCACTCATGCTCCAGATAAAACAGATAGAATAGATAGAACAGATAGAATAGATAAAATAGATAAAATAGATAAAATAGATAAAATAGATAAAATAGATAGAATAGATAGAATATGTAGAATAGGTAGAATAGATAGAATAGATAGACTAGATAGACTAGATAGAATGGGATGGAACGATAGTGCATATACGACATATAGGAAAGATAGGACAGATAAGACAGATAGGACAGATAGGACAGATAGGACAGATATGACAGATAGGACAGATAGGAAAGTGAGTATAGATACAATAGATAAAAGAGATAGAAGAGATAGAAGAGATAAGTATGTATGTATGTATGTATGCATATATACATGTATGCATGCATGCCTGCATGCATGTATGTATGTATGCATGTATGCATGTATTAGTATGCATGTATGCTACGTATGTATGTATGTATGTATGCATGTATGCATGCATGTATGCATGCATGCATGTATGCATGCATGCATGTATGTATGTATGCATGTATATATGTATGTATGCATGCATGCATGCATGTATGTATGTATGCATGTATGTAATGTATGTATGTATGCATGTATGTATGTATGTATATATGTATGTATATATGTATGTATATATGTATGTATGTATGTATGTATGTAGGTATGTATGTATGTATGTATGTATGTAAGTCTGTATGTATGTATGTATATATGTCTGTAGGTATGTATGTATGTTTGTATGTATGTATGTATGTATGTAAATAGAACAATTGGATTAGATATAATAGATAGAACAGATAGAACAGATAAAACAGATAGAATAGATAGAATAGATAAAACAGATAGAATATATAACACAGATAAAATAGGTAGAATAGATAGAATAGATAGAATAGATAGAATAGATAGAATAGAAATAACATATAAAACAGAATCGACATGATAGACAGGATAGACAGAATAGACAGAATAGACAGAATAGATAGGATAGATAGGATAGATATAATAGATATAATAGATATAATACATTGGATTGGTAACACTTTGTTTTTTTATTATCAAGTCAAGTTCTTTCTTCCTACATACATACATACATACATACAGACACATATACACACATACATACATACATACATACAGTAGCATATCGATGCTCTATCGGCCTGCTACATACATACAGTAGCATATCGATGCTCTTTCGGCCTGCACCATCGAGTCTTACTCACAATTGCAAACTAAAACAATATCTATCTTCTCCTTCTCTTCCTTTTTTTTCTTCTTGAACTCTCTCTTCTCTCCCTATGTAGAAGGCAAAGCATTTTTCGAAAATGTTTTTCTTGCGAGATCGAATGAAGTGAAAGAAGAGCGTGTGGTTTCCAAAAAGAAAGATCATGTAACGCTGGATGTGCATGACTGCGCAAGGCTGGTGGCTCAGTACACTAAAGAAAAAAGGAAAAACCAGAACATCCATTTCAAGATCTCTACTACAAGCATATACTGGCTGAACCCACATCTATGCAGGCTGGGCTCACATCAAGCAAACAATCTCAACATGTATTTCTCTCTCTCTCTCTCTCTCTCTCTCCTTCTATGTCTATCTATCTATCTATCTATCTATCTATCTATCTATCTATCTATATCTATGTATCTATCTTAGAATCTCTATCTCTTTGTGTCTTTCTCTCCATATATATTATCTATCTATCTATCTATCTATCTATCTATCTATCTATCTATCTATCTATACATCTATCTATCTATCTATCTGTCTGTCTGTCTGTGTCTATTTACAATATATAATTATTTTATATATAGAGTTGTGTGTATATATGTGTGAAGGGCAAGTGGCGCTTGCGTAATTTGAATCACACAGACATTCCTATGATCTTGGCACTGCTAAATGATGTCTCTAGTCCTCCGTCTGCAAAATGATACGGAATTCAGGTTGATAGAAAGATACAGACAGACAGACAGACAGATAAAGTTAGATAGATAGATAGATAGATAGATAGATAGATATATAGACGATATATCGCAAAACGAATGTAGTTATTGCAAATGAACGCAGTTTCACATCAAACAACAAATAGATAGAGAGATAGACAGATAGATAGACAGATAGATAAATAGATAGATAGATAGATAGATAGATAGATAGATAGATAGATATATGAGTATATAGAAAGATAGACAGATAGATAGATAGATAGATAGATAGATAGATAGATAGATAGATATGTTTGGTCTATCAGCTCTGCATATCCAAATACATAGGCATCCATTCCACCCCGCCTACAGTTGGTGGCTGGATAACGTTCTGGATAGATAGATTGATACATATCTTATGAAAATGATAGGAAAAGTAACTATATAGATTCAGACAGCGACGTACAAATAATTCCGCCTCCATTGAAGCGAGCTAAGCGTTTGCGCATGCGCAAGCATTCGGAATAATCTTCAGATGAATTCGAATCAACTGAAAGGAAGAACTGAACAAGCGTTCACGCGAGCCCCAGCAAGCGTCAAAGAAGCGGGCAGTTTACGCAAGCATTCGGAATTATCTTCAAATGAATTAGAATTAACTGCTGCTAAGGAAGAACTGGCTCAGCGTTCTGCTGCTAAGGAAGAACTAAATATCATTTAAAGCGCGCATCAGCTGCAGAAGCAATCCTGAAGTACACGCATTTTGAAGTCGCTGTATTATTAAGATAGTTAAGAAAACAACGACAGCGGAACAGAATGTGGAAAATTTCAAACCCATGTAAGCATCCACAGCTCATTCTTCTCCGGAAGTGAGTACCTTCCTCGCGTCTACAACGAACGTGAGACACTCGACGTTAAGCAACAGGAGTCTGGCGTCGACAGAGACAACGAACGTGAGAGCCTCGCAGCCGAGCAGAATGAATCTGGTGTCGACAGCGACAACGAACGTGAGAGCCTCACCTCCAAGCAGCAGGAGTCTGCTGTCGACAGCGACAACGAACGTGAAAGCCTCTACGCTAAGCAGCAGGAGTCTGGTGTCGACAGCGACAATGAACGTGAAAGCCTCGCAGCCTAGGGAGAAACCTAACATTGACAGCGACAAGAATGGCGAGCATCTGCGCTGGAAGCACCTTCAAGAAAACGAAACAAAGCTGAATTCTATCAATGAATACTTGCAGTAAAACTACCTGCAGTCTCTGGGTAAAATATGCGCAGTGAATTTCTCTGCGTACTGATAAGCCCAGCTATTCTACATTGTCGATTAGCTGAGATCATTTTGAGCTAGGATCCAGCGCTGATTGCTGAGAAATCTCGCGTTCTGGTGCATGTTTTTGGGATCGATCAAATGCTGTCTCGACTTGCCACGAACGATGTCATCAACGATATGCTAGCTAGTCAGTTAGCTTGATTATCGTTTGCGCTATCTTGGGTGATACGCAGATCAAGCTAACGCCGCAACACTATATTTCCCAAGGAAGTTATTGGATCGTCCTGCCCAAGTTCCAGCTACGAAACCTTCTAGGTTTGGGTAGATGCAGATGAAATTCTGATTAATTCTTTTGAATTGATGGATGCAGGTTTTATCTCAGATGAAGATAAGGAGGACTTTCTTGAAAAACTGGCAGACTGATCAGAATCTCATTGGCATCTACCCAAACATCGCGTGAGGTGTCTTCAACTGATTCATATTGCAGACCGCTGCAAATAAAAGGACGCCTGGAGATGTTTCGATCCTACGTTCACATAATCAACATGTGATCGATATGGAATTGCTTCGTTGTTGATAACGAGCGACAACGTTCAACTGGATGAGAAAAATTTAATATCAAAGATAGGATGCTAGGTTTGAGAAAATAATTTTGAGCAAGAAATGATTTGAAGTTTTAAAAAAACAACAATAACATAAAAGCGAATTTTCTTCATTCAATTGCTCAGAACCTGAAATGTAAATGTTTAAATTTTGTCAGCTGTGAGACTAATACTATAATTAAGAATAAATTATATTGTTAACAATCCTAATAAATTCAACTTATGTTGATTCAGAGTATTTATATTTTTCTCTCCCTCCCTCCCCCCCCCTCCCCTTCTATCTTTCTCCTAGTCACAGGCTCTCTCTCTCTTTCTTTATCTCTCTCTCTCTCTCTCTCTCTCTCTCTCCTCTCTTTTCTCTTTCGCTCTTTCTCTCTCTCTCTCTCTCTCTCTCTCTCTCTCTCTCTCTGTCTCTCTCTCTCGGATGCTCTCTCTGTCTCTCTGGAGTCTCTAGATCTCACTCTCTCTCTCACACACACACATTCACTTACCAGAAATCTTATATTAATAACTGAATATTACGACGTTAATATAATAATATTAATATTAATACTGATTGAATATATTAGTTGATAAATCCATCAATATAGTATTTTTTGAAAAAGTTGAATAAACAGCTCTGATTAGCAATAAATTTCCTTCTCACACTTCGTCTTCCCTCTCATCCCTACGAGTGGCAAGTTTCTATTAAAAGGGTGATTGCGTAAAAAATAGTTTTGAAGTTGTTGATTTTCTTATTATTTAGATTTAAAGTTGTGTTTCAATCAGTCACAATCGGCCGGCGTGCATCAGGATTCAGCTGCCTGTTAGTCTTAATTCTGAATATTAATATTAATTCTGGATCATGTGTGACATAAATTACTGTAACTGTTACATTTTCAAATTTTTTTGAATTTTTTCAAAATTATGTATAAATATGATAAGATAAAATAAATTAATAATATTTTCAGTGTATTTTCATGGAAAAACAAACAGAAACAACTTGATATTTTCGTACAAAAGAAAAGCAAATTACGGTGAAAAAACTGTTGTAACGGTAGGATTTTTAATTTTTTTCAAAATTTCTTTTTTTCATGTTCAAACACATCATAATCTTCAATAGTTCTAAAGGAATTATTATTTTCTAAGTATACCATACTTAGCTTGCACAATATTAAAACGACTGACTACCACTTGAAATTTTCAACTTAAATTTCATTTGAAATTTAAATTTTAAATACAATTTAAATTATTATTATATTATTTGAAAAAGCATATATACATAATCGATAAAACAGCAATTGTAGTTAAATTTGCAACAAAAACTAAACAGAAACAACCACAAGCTAAAACATTATTATACAAGAAATCAGGAAAACCAGGCGTTGAAAACCTGTTGTAATGGTTAGAAATTCAATTTTTTTTTTAATTTCAAAATATATTATTGAAATAATAGAAAAGCTTTCACTTTATACGCATGTTGATATATTTTCAAAACTTTCATACTTAGCTCGTGATTTAGCTGCGGTTTTATCCTGTCGCCCTGCGGGCCAAAACACATCCGAGTCTCTAACTAAATCTATCACATGTCGGCCGAGTCTGCCGGACCCGAAATCTTATATTACAGTAGTATAATAACTGACGATTGCCAAAAACACAACACTAGCGGTTTGCACTACTCACGCTGAATAAATGTGAAAATTTTTAAATATTCACAAGAGATAATTTAAATATTCACAAAAGGGACTGAGCAAATTATTGTAGTATTGTTAATATGGTATCAGTATGATCGAACAACGTAACTTAACCAAGATGTAAGTTAATCATCATCACACGGTTCGAAACGTCTGTTAATAGTTGTCCGTTCGAACTCGTCGGACATTACAGTGAATTACTGTTGCTCAGCAGGACGCAGTGCCCCGACGTCGACGCAGAGCCTAGAGAGCGAAATCGGCTCGGAGAACGAGAACGAGAACAAGCCTACGGTACGGAATGATCATGATCATCAAGCGGTCGGTCGCTTCGTAATTTTTTTTTGTAATGTTAGCGGTGACTTAAAAAAAAAAAACCAGGAAAGCACGTTGTCCAGTTAATATTAGTGATTATCAGTTGACTTCATTAAATTTATTAATACTCAGTGACACTAAACTTTTTAAAATTTCAAGTTCAAGTATGAAATTTTATTGTTATTTAATAAATTATCAATAGATTTCTTTTAAAATAATTTGCAGCAGCAAATAGAAGCTAAATTATTAATATGTGTTTCCCATCGTTGCCGGTAGCAAGTTGCAGTGTTGTCTATTTGACTTGATAAATTTTTTTGTGACGGAATCACTGTCAGTGTTTTAATAACATATTAATATTTGCCACTCGTAGAAGTTGATATATATATATATATAATTTTATTTAAATATCATTGGTATTAATTGAAAAATGTAATCTAATTAATTTGGCATCATTTCCATTAACTTTCCGTTTTCTCACCACTAGGCCGTAGGGAATTTGGTTCCAAAGGTACATGTACCTTTTGCCGAAATTTTTGTATGATTATGATTATTATGATTATTATGATTATTATTATTATTATTCCCGTCTGGAAGTGTTGGAACTGCCCTTGCGGGGGTGTCATTAGAGCTTATCGTCAATTCTTCGTACTCCCCTCACGGGTGAGACGATGGAGGGGCATGTGCAGAAATGCATCAGCCATTGACAGAGAAGCACTATTATTATTATTATTATTATTATTATTATTATTATTATTATTACGATTATTATTATTATTCTTCTTCTACTTATTATTATTATTATTATTATTATTATTATTATTATTATTATTATTATTATTATTATTTACTATATCTGAGGC
>WBZZ01001803.1:82500-84824 GCA_019918135.1 Paulinella micropora
TGCATCAGTACGCCTCAGATATAGTAAATCTGCCTTGGAGTGTTGACTGTGACATATTTGAGGGAAATCCCGATGAAAAAACCTAGTCACACTTGCTAAACAGAGTTCCAGCCCAATGGCCTCAAGGCGTTAAACTGTGACGCCAACTCATAACCCTTTGGTGGTAGATGCTGGGGAGGAGGGTCGTTGCGCGCGTAAAAGATCTTTAACTCCGCATATGCTGGTTGATAGCCCAGGACCCAGCAGACACCAGATTGTTATGGGTGGGGTTTCGAGGCAGCTCTAGCAACCGCGCTTGGTGTATGCACTTGCACATTCGGTGACGTCTTGCAAGAGGTTGCTGGGACTGCGGAATAACCTCGGCTTAGTGCAGTCTTGCCCTCAGGAGCTCCATCGGTGGCCCCGATCATCAGGCGAGAGACTGACACGGGGGGGTGGAGGACCTCGAACAAGGGTATTGGAGGCTTATGTCCGTTGAGGATATGCCATTAGCTGCATCAGTACGCCTCAGATATAGTATTATTATTATTATTATTATTATTATTATTATTATTATTATTATTATTATATTTTTATGACAAACATACAGACATACTTTCGACGCACTATTAACATAAGCAGACAAATGTTTACATACAGACATACAGACAAAACATACAGACAACCACATAAGTACATAGCATGCACAACACACAAAATGCGCACATAATATCATACGTAGAATACATGACATACATGACCTACCTAAACGGCCCTCGTCGGTGGTTATAGTTAGTGGCGATTGGTCGATAGATAACATAACATACCATACATAACATACATGACTATCTATCTATCTATCTATCTAAATTATTATTATTATTATTATTATTATTATTATTATTATTATTATTATTATTATTATTATTATTATTCAGCCCAATGGCCTCAAGGCATTAAACTGTGACGCCAACTCATAACCCTTTGGTGGTAGATGCTGGGGAGGAGGGTCGTTGCGCGCGTAAAAGATCTTAAACTCCGCATATGCTGGTTGATAGCCCAGGACCCAGCAGACACCAGATTGTTATGGGTGGGGTTTCGAGGCAGCTCTAGCAACCGCGCTTGGTGTATGCACTTGCACATTCGGTGACGTCTTGCAAGAGGTTGCTGGGACTGCGGAATAACCTCGGCTTAGTGCAGTCTTGCCCTCAGGAGCTCCATCGGTGGCCCCGATCATCAGGCGAGAGACTGACACGGGGGGGTGGAGGACCTCGAACAAGGGTATTGGAGGCTTATGTCCGTTGAGGATATGCCATTAGCTGCATCAGTACGCCTCAGATATAGTATTATTATTATTATTATTATTATTATTATTATTATTATTATTATTATTATTATTAATATTATTATAGGGAGTACATAGGCCATTGGTCCTTTTCAATGGGCTGATTGGTATAAAGCTCCTAGAGTAATGTTCTATGCCGTCACTTCCTTTATTCCACCGATTGGTGTGGAGACTTTCCTTATGGAATGGAGGACTGGATGCACATGGCCTTTTGGCTCAGCAATAGGCAGGAGATACATGATTATTATTATTATTATTATTATTATTATTATTATTATTATCATTATTATTATTATTATTATTATTATTATTATTATTATTATTATTAACATTATTATTAACATTATTATTATTATTACTATTAATATCATTACCATTATTATTATTATCATTATTATTATTATCATTATTATTATTATTATTATTATTATTAATATTACTATTATTATCATCATCATTATTATTATTATTATTATTATTATTATTATTATTATTATTATTATTATTATTATTGTTATTATCATTATCATAATCATTATCATCAATATAACGTAACATACATGACCTACCTAAATGATCCCCGACGGTCGTCTGGGGCGCTAGAAGAAGCCTTAGTGCTCCTTCTGCTTATGCTCTTCACACACAAACACACACACAGACATTTCATATATCACACACAAACACACACACACACACACATCCTATCAAACACATATTTCATATATATATATATATATATATATATATATCACACACACTCCTGCTGTTTTCCCGGTGACTTGCACGATATATATATATATATATATATATGTATATATATATATATATACTTATATAACCTTATCCCTGCTGTATATATATATATATATTGTTTTTTTTTTTTTTGGTTGTTTTGTATACTGCGACCCCTTCTTTAAAGCCCTAGAGCCATTTAGAGGCTCGTAGCATGTACCCGTGTTTGTATTTATATATATATATATATATATATATTTATATATAT
>WBZZ01001804.1:0-2500 GCA_019918135.1 Paulinella micropora
AGTGCATGACATGGACAAAGCCATGCAAGGGTGCTTCCTTCGTTTTGAAGACGCATGCCCCTTCGACCTCTCCTGGGCTCGCCTCATCGGAACCCGTAATCCCCGTTTAATCTCTTGGGTCATCAACGCAAGCACAAACTCGGTTATTACCCCCGACCTTAGACGTCTGTGGGGAATCATTCCCAACAAATAGTGTGCCCTCTGTTCTGGTCAAGCACATCTATGCCACATCCTCTCCGGTTGCCATGTTGCCCTCAAACAAGGCCGCTATACCTGGCGTCATGACTCTATGCTCTGCACTATTGAAGCTCCCCTTCAAAAACACATCGAGAGCCATAACAAACGCTCCCCTAAAGACGAAAATGAATCAAAGTCTATGTTTGTGAAAGAGGGCGAGCAGAAGCCTAAGGGACAGTCATTTCATCGACCATCCCTGCTTGACACTGCAAACGATTGGAAACTCCAAACCCAATACACCGGTTCTGAGCAAGCCTTTCCTGTCCACATTTGTGTCACTGACCTCCGCCCCGATATCGTTGTCTGGTCACTGTCTACCAAGATATGTATTCTGATCGAGCTAACGTGCCCGGTCGAGGAAAACATCCTTGACGCACGAGCATACAAGACCAACCGATACAACGAGCTCAAATCTCAAATCGAGGACAACGGATGGACCTGCCACCTTCGACCAATCGAATGCGGGGCTCGCGGCATGGTATCGTTCTCTGTTCATCGATGTTTCCGCGCCTTGGGTTTTTCCCATCCCCAATCCAAATCCCTTTGCTTCAAGCTATCCTCCTGCGTAGCTCGTTGCTCTTTTGCGATTTATCGCTCCTGTGCAGTCAAAAATTGGACTAATCTTCCCCTAGTCCGTATTGGTGACTGCATTCCATCATAGCCGTCCAGTGTTGCATAGCCCGGGCTAGGTCCCTGCGGGGGTTTAGGCCTCATACAATGTCATCATTGTAGCTTGCGCAAGCTTACGGTGCTCAAAACACTTGGACTAACGGCTTCCTTTTCTTTCTCTTCTTCCTTATCCTCCCACTCTCCATTCCTAGATTGCCTTTTTCTTCAACGTCCTTCCTCCTCTTCTTTTTCCAGAACACAGTCTACCCGTGATTCCCATCCCGGACACATGCACAGTACACAAATTATTGTTTGATGTGAAACTGCGTTCCTTTGCAAGGACTGCATTCCTTTGCGACATCTCATCTATCTATCTCCAACACCACTACTGAGCTCTTGACATCATTTGCGGCGCCATACGCTTACAAATCTCTCTCTCTCTCTCTCTCTCTCTCTCTCTCTCTCTCTCTCTCCCTATCTATCTATCTACCTATCTACCTACCTACCTACCTACCTACCTACCTACCTACCTACCTACCTACCTACCTACCTATCTATCTATCTATCTATCTATCTATCTATCTATCTATCTATCTATCTATCTATCTATCTATCTATCTATCTATCTATCTATCTATCTATCTATCTATCTATCTATCTATCTATTTCTCTCGGGTAGGGGCCCTGGCGTCACGGCAGGGCACCAAGGCCAAACAACAGGGCAAAAACAAGGACGGCCAGTAAGATAGATAGATAGATAGATAGATAGATAGATAGATAGATAGATAGATGGATGGATGGATGGATGGATGGATGGATGGATAGATAGATAGATAGATAGATAGATAGATAGATAGTAAGAGATATCAGTGTGTCTGTCTGTGTGTGTGTGTATGTGTGTGTTTGTATTTGAATACATGCATGCCATACATACATGCATACATGCATACATACATACATACATACATACATACATACATACATACATGCATACATACATACGTGCATGCATGCATGCATGCATACATACCGTACAAACATACGTACGTGCATACAAACACGCATGCTGCACATGGGTGGTGGTGACGCCTTGAAGGAGGCATGTGCGTATTTCAAGCAAGAGACACATACACATACATGCTGTGCATTACCTTACCTTACCTTACCTTACCTTACCTTACCTTACCTTAACCTTATAACCTTACCTTACCTTAACCTTACCACCTTACCTTACCTTACCTTACCTTACCTTACCTTAACCTTACCTTCCCTCACCTTACCTTACCTTACCTTACCTTACCTTACCTCACCTCACCTTACCTTACCCTAACTTACCTACCTTACCTTACCTTACCTTACCTTACCTTACCATACCTTACCATACCTTACCTTACCTTACCTTACCTTACCTTATCTTACCTTATCTTACCTTACCTTACCTTACCTTACCTTACCTTACCTTCCCGTCCCTTCCCTTCCCTTTACCTTACCTTGCCTTACCTTACCTTCCCTTCCCTTCCATTCCATTCCCTTACCTTACCTTACCTTAGCTTACCTTTCCTTCCCTTCCCTTCCCTTACCTTACCTTACCTTGCCTTGCCTTACCTTACCTTGTACGGGTGGTGGAGGCGTGCACACTTCAAGGAAGAAACAC
>WBZZ01001804.1:45000-50000 GCA_019918135.1 Paulinella micropora
GTAGTAGTAGTAGTAGTAGTAGTATATTATTATTATTATTATTATTATTATTATTATTATTATTATTATTATTATTATTATTATTATCATTATCATTATCATTATCATTATTATTATTATTATTATTATTATTATTATTATTATTATTATTATTATTATCATTATCATTATTCGGTGCCACCCGTATTTTCATTGAACATACCGGTCCGTCTGGAAGTGTTGGAACTGCCCGTGCGGGGGGTGTCATTAGAGCCTATCGTCAATTCTTCGTACTCCCCTCACGGGTGAGAGGATGGAGGCGCATGTGCAGATTTGCATCAGTCATTGACAGAGAAGCACTATCATTATCATTATTTATTATTATTATTATTATTATTATTATTATTATTATTATTATTATTATTATTCTTATTATCATCATCATCATCATCATCATCATGGAGGGGTGCACAGTATGGCACCCCACGGGAAGAGGTGGTTGGGCCTCTTCCCACTGGTTCCGAGGCTATGTATGTCGTTGTGTTCATTCCGAGACTATGTCGTTGTGGGTTACGAGGCTGTGTCGTTGTGTTGTTTTTTATAAGATATACACCTCGTGGGATCAAAGGGGTATATACATTCCGCGATCTAGGGGTGGTGAAGGGTTTCGAGGCGTCCCAGACACTTACTGCAAAACGTCCTCATGCGCTGGCAGACCGCATGAAATGTCTGCTAGCCTCCTTGAGTACCTCTATTCGACTTATGCCCAGTCTTGTGGAACTCTCTCATAGGGAACGTCATTCATTTGCAGTTGATTCCCTTCAAGGTACCCGAGACGCCGAGCGGGTAACTATTCAGGGATGGTTAGAGTCGCTCTTCCCTCTTCAGCATTCACTGTTGTGACTGTTGGGTCAAGGGATGGAGGCGCATGGCCCTTGGGTTCGGCCATGACAGATCAATACATATATTATTATTATCATTATTATTATCATTATTATTATCATTATTATTATCATTATTATTATCATTATTATTATCATTATTATTATCATCATTATTATTATTATTATTATTATTATTATTATTATTATTATTACTATTACTATTATTATCATTATTATTATTGTTGTTATTATTATTATTATTATTATTATTATTATTATTATTATTATTATTACTATTACTACTACTATTACTATTATTATTATTATTATTATTATTATTATTATTATTATTATTATTATTATTATTATTATTATTCATCTGGGCCCTGTCGCCAGTTCGATTCCCGTCGGTGCCACCAGTATTTTCATTGAACATACCGGTCCGTCTGGAAGTGTTGGAACTGCCCTTGCGGGGATGTCATTAGAGCCTATCGTCAATTCTTCGTACTCCCCTCACGGGTGAGACGATGGAGGCGCATGTGCAGATTTGCATCAGCCATTGACAGAGAAGCACTATTATTATTATTATTATTATTATTATTATTATTATTATTATTTGTATTTTTCTTCCCCCTGCAGGTGGAGGACTATTGTTTGGCGCGCACGGAGGAGAAGCGTCTGACGGTCAGTCAATTGGCGCGCGCGGCGTCACAGTACGCGGCGGCCGCGCCCAGCCCCAGCCCGCCGTCCTCGGCCACGGGCCTGTACGCCTCCTTCCAGCAGCAGCAGCAGCAGCAGCAACAACAACAGCAGCAACAACAGCAGCCAGCAGCAGGGGGTGGCGGCGGCGCGTTTGCCGGGTACGGCGGACAGGCGGAAGAACAGCAGTCCAAGCAATGGGTCCCTCCCTCTCCTTCGTTCGTAGCCATCTCCCTGAGAAACTTCTAGCTCTTGTGCTCTGCGAGTTTGAACTTCGCACACTTGCGAGGGTTGGGAGGACTTGTTGCTTGTGTGTTGTGTGGCAGGCCTGCAAGGTCTGCACCTTACTGAACCCTCCCGAGGCTCCGATCTGCGCCGTCTGCCAAACACAGAAGTCCTAGCCAGGGCTGCGCAGGCAAGCCACAAAAACTCTTGCTTTGCATGTTGTTTCCCTCGCAGTATTTTGATATTATTATGACCATGCTGAGCACGCCGTTCGAAAGCCTTTGCCTTGAGCTTTGGAAGGACTGCTTCAGACCTGTCAACTCTATTGGCAGAGAGAAAAAAAGAAAAAAAAAATCAAAGGTCGAAGTTGGCTTATTTGTCGCTTGTGTGTTCCCAGTAATAGCCGGCCATGGCTAGCGGGCCAGATTCAAACTTGACTCGGCGTAGAACATCAGTTTTGTCATGTGCAGACCTCTTCTTCATTTCTCCTTCCTCTTGTCTGAATCCCACCTGTATAATTATACATGTATTACTAATATATTCACATATTTTCTATCATTACTAGGAATTAAATTATTTCTTCTAAGCGGTGTTGTGATACAGTACCTCAGTCTGAGTCTCGTTTGCCACTTTTATATCGCCTCCTTTCTTCTTTGCTTTTTCGCCTCTTCGTCAGGAATCGTCTCGTATAGTAGGCTTAAAGCGATGATAATTCTGGTTGAGAGGGCGGGCAGTGGGGGGGCCAAGCGTGGCCGGTGATAATAGTTATAATATTGTGATGCAACCGAACCCAACATGAAAAATAAGGTCACAAGCAGCATAACGAACCAGCTGTGGAGTTTCGGAGTCATGAGTCCCTTTTTATAATATGTAGATGAATTGAATCACAGCAGTGTCACCAGGTCACACTTCGTCTTCCCACTTAGCCCTACCAGTGGCAAGTTTCTATTAATATTAAAAGAGTCACAGTGATTGCGTAAAAGGTCATTTTCAGCCGGTTGAAATCTTACGCTAACACTTTTATAAAATAAGAGAATACTTTCCATTAGTAGGAAGATGATAAGTCACGTGGAAAGCGTAAGAATGTCTGACTTTACGCAGCCTGAAGAGGGCCACTTCCATTTTCCGCTTGCACTTTTTTTATGCAAGCACTGTTTTAATAGATACTTGCCACTCGTAGAGCTGAGTGGGAAGCAGAAGAGATAAAATGAAGAGGTATCAAGAGATGAGAAAACATGAACTGTATAACAACAACAACAACAAATTAAATTTAAAAAAAAAAAAAAAAAAAAAAAAAAAAAAAAAAAAAAAACAGTCACACTATTTAAGGTCATGCAGAGACCCGCTTCCCACTCATCCCCGCCTATTAATTAGTATTGCTGACTACATTCAAGAGAAAAAAAATAGTTTTTTGATTTTGGTTGGAATTTTAATTTTGGATGGTATTTCCATTTTGGTTGGAATTTCCATTTTGGTTGGAAATTTGAATTTTTCAAATTTAACTGCTATATTCGTCCGCAAAATATAGTAAATTTTTGCAAAATGTTACTGGCAGTTAAATTGGAATATTTGAATTTTGCCACAAAAATGAAAAACTTACACAAAATTAAAATTCCAACCGCAAAATCGAAAAACTGATTTTTTTTCAAGTTCCTCTTGAATGTCGTCAGTAATATTAATGATATGTAAGTCACGTTACTATTAATCATTCGTGACTACGATGTAATATTTTCAACCGTAACAAGACATATCAGACTGAGCACTTTAACGACCTGCTAAAACGAGTCACTACCGTTGACTTTTCAATGTTTTTGACAGGCACGTTAGATTCTTCGGGCCTCTACACTACGTTTCGATCGTGACTTCACTATAATAACTAGTTTTTAACTCGATGATTTCGTTCAGAAATGACAAGTTCAAACGATCAAGTCACTGAGTTCTTTTTAGAAAAGATCAACTATTGCCGGCCCGGCTCTTTCCCACCGTCTCTATTGCCTGCCAAGTTTTTCCGGCCCTGATGATAAGTTTCCCGTGAAACACCGTCGGCACGTTGCGGTAAATTTGTAAACAAGGTAACAAGAGTGAGCGGGAAAACAATATTTGACTTCACTTGTTTTTTACATCAGGCTCATAACTAAGGAAAGTTCAACTTTTCAAGTTCCAAATGCATGATCCTGGACACTTGAATTACAAATTGGACTTGAAGCTTACTAATCAGACTGAGCACGTTAACGATCAGCCAAAACCTTTACCGTTGAGCAGATGATGCATCATGTCAATCTTTTTTACTAGTTCACTTAAAGCAGCTAATGCGGCTTTGTGGTTCACACAGACGTTAGTAGCCTCCTGCTCTTGGTGGTGAAGGGGGCCAAGTGTCCGATCCGACAGTCACCCGTATCACCGCCCGTGAATAATAAAGAGACAAGTCTGAAAGCCTATCTTCCCCTCAGCGGGCCACTGATCATGTTATTCACATGCTCCGACATCGACATATAAAAAAAGAAATAAAAAAACTCGGCGGAAGACTGAGTCACTTTCAAGTTATATTACTGTGTACTTTCAAATGTCAAACTCAGCCATCAAATTTGATTTAAGAAACAGATTTCAGATTAGCACTGGCGGTCAGATTTTAGATTAGCGGCCGCAGAATTCAAATTAGTTCAATTTAACTGTAACATTTTGCAAAAATGATACAGATTTTGCGGACGTATATTATCTAAGTGCATGGACATAGCGTTACCACAGTCTGTAACAGCGCGTTGCCAATTGGTAATTTTGTTACGCAAATACGGAAATATTGTGCACAAGAAAAAAAAAAGTTGCTAATTGGTAAATAAAAACGTTGCCAATTGGCAACCAAAATTGCCAATTGTCAATTTCATGCACTTAAACAATATAACCGTTAAATTGAACTAATTTGAATTCTGATCACTAATTCGAAATCTGACCGCTAATCTGAAATCTGACCCTTAACCGCACTAGTAAAATTCAACTTGTGGCTGAGTTTGACATTTGAATGTACACAGTATTGCTGTTGACATTCAAGACAACAAAAAAAATTGATTTTTCTGTTTTGGTTGGAATTTCAGTTTTGGTTGGAATTTTGATTTTGGGTGAAAATTTGAATTTTTCAAATTAACTGCTATATTCGTCCGCAAAATATCGTAAATTTTCGCGAAATGTTACCGTTAAATTTGAAAATTTGAATTTTTG